>CM055678.1:38661900-38726900 GCA_029448645.1 Andrena camellia | reverse complement strand
ACCGTCCCACGATCGCCGCGAAAGCATGCAACGTTGCGCTCGTATAAACATCCGCCTACGCAATATAATTCGACGCGCTATCGCGATAACTATTCGAGATCGATTAATCTAAATAGCGCAACCGCCTCGCGAAAGATTGCAACGTCGCGTATAAACATCTGCCAACGAAAATGATTTTACGCTGTTTCACACGCCCTTAACTCACTTATAATCGCGATACATGCAAATACCTGAAATGTAATTTCACAGGGAAGGTGGAAGATAGGGGAGTAAACCTGACATATTAATATTAAGATTTGTAATTTATTTGACTTAATTATCCCCCAGCGATAACATTGTCAGCAGATAAATCAGTTAATAATAAATCTACAGGAACTTGCGCAGGGTCAGTTTGAACTGAAATATCGCTAGCCTGAAGCCCCGATACCGCATTCGTAAAAACGGCGTCAAAATCAATCTTTTTCGCAATTACGCAGTTTCACCAAACCACGCTCTTTGGAGCACCCGCACGATTCCGCTGATATATATTTGCATGCACATAAACATCATCATCATCGTCATCGTCTAATAAGAATTCTCTCTGCGCATGTCGATTCAGCCAAAATTGTTCATCCCCGTAGTGGTCATTCAGTGGTTCATCGAGTATGGTGTCAGCATTATGAAAAACTTTTGAAAAGATGTCACCATCGTAAACACCTTCCGCCTCGTGAAGTTCTCCACCTTGAATTTTTTCGGTCTGAACTGCGACATTTCGACACGTCACATACACTTTCGGGCTGGAGGTATGGATAGGTGTCACAGCAGCGGTGATCGTAGCTGTAGCTGGACGTTTCGAATTCACGGGCAATGACATAATCTGAAACCGATTTTCTTATAATTCTCAAAGTTACTAACACAACGATTCACAAAATATGATAATGGAAACTTACGGTATTGTTGGATTGTATTTCCCGTGCGTTGAAAGACTGACGATATCCTTCAAAAGCAATCTCCTTCAAAAGCAGTCTTCTTCAAAGCAATTTCACTTAAAGCACTCAACTTATATTTAATCAACTTAGATGCAATAGACTTAGATGCGATAAATTCTTAAAGCGTTTCTCATAGTAACGTATGTCTTGACCGCTACAGTAGCATTTGAGAACTGATTTTAAGGTGGCTGCTGCATGATCACGCACACGAAAGTATAGCGCGACAATTCTTCGGGCATCGCCCAACGTATTTTGATGATCGAGACCACCGTGACGGGTGTAAACACCGTTATCACGAGCGCGCGAATTCGATACGCATGGTAACGCATCGAGCCAGCGTGACATCACGTCACCTGATTGAGTCGTTGAGGGTGAGAGAGTGAAAGAGCGCGAGAGCGAAGAACAGAATTCGGAGCGATAACGACTCATGAATCTCGGCTAGGGTAGATGGTTAGATATTCAATTAGAGCCGCGCAGTTGTTCGGTAAAGATCTTCGCGACAACACTTGTCAGGTATCATTCTTTCCCTGAGTTTTCGATATCCGGATCAGCACCGCATCACGTGGAAGAGTCGCATCAACCACTCGTGCCTGATCGTACGTGCCTTTTAATTGAATATTGAAGAAGAAGAAAAGAGAAGTAAACATAGATGTATTCATGGACACGTACAGGGTTTTGTCCCGGATTTCCGTGCCTTTACGCACCATTGTGGAATTCAGGGATTGGATGGATCGGTGCGACGCATGCTTGCGACTCAGCGTCGAGTATCAGTGCGGCGAAGGAGTGTCGGTGGCATCGAATCAGCGTCTGGTGTCGCTGATCGTGCGAATAAAGACATTGCGCGCGATCGTGCGGGAAAAGTTTTCGCGAGTAGGGTCCGGGGTTTCGGGCCGATCGACGGCACCCAAAGTCGTATGAGAAGACGTGGAATCAGCGTTTGTAGGCCGCATTTCAACCGGTGCGGTCATCAACGTGAGACATGTCGATCCGCGTCGATTTTTAGAGGGTGCTCGACGAATTGTGATCACGCGCGTCATGGACGCTATCAGGGATCATTCTGGTGTGAATACGAACTAGAACGCGGAGTTTATGTTGGGTGAGAATACGGATATGAAAAATTTCGGTAAGCGAAATCACGTACTGTTAATGACTTCGAACGTGCGCGAGTGGTACTCGAAGTACGTGGTCGCTCCAACGCTAGTGATGCTCGAGGAGTTTCAAGATCGCGACAGTGGATGGACCCTGAGGGCTGTGCTAAATATTCTAGTGAATATAAATAAGCATAATCCACTTCGAGCCGGTTGCGACGTACCGCTCCCGCCCGCCGTCGTACTGAAAAAAGCGGTGGTGAACGTAAAGAGCAGAGACAATGCGTGCTTCTTGTGGTCCGTTGTCGCCAGTTTGTATTCTGCTGCTACGCATGGGGATAGGATCGCGTCGTACCCACACTACTCGGCGGTGCTTCGCACGGACGAAATGACTCTTCCCGTAACGTTGGATCAGCTGGCGAAGTTCGAGAGGTTGAACGACGTGGCATGGGACAAATTCCATACGCTTCAGGCACAGAAGAACATCGTTTCCGTCTTGCGTGGGGTCACACGAACCCAGTGCCTAAATTTATGCGACGATGGCAATGCGTGCCACCCCTGCCTCCGCGAGGCGCTCTGCCTCCGCCCAGGCTCGCCCGCAGGCGAACACAAGTGCGTTATCAGCATAACACGTCATGTTGACACTAGCGGGGAGAATGACCCGCAGGACTGCGTCGTACGCGAGGTACCACAGCACCGACCACTGCGGAACCCCGCAATACATCTCCCTCTCGTGCGTAACACTGCCCCGGCCCGGGTACTTTATCCAGATGTCCCACAGGTAGTTCCCGATCACCCGTTTGAGATAGGAAGGCGATGGTTCGCGAATGCCTCCCTGATTGCCCCCCCCCCCCGCCCCGGGCAGGGTGTTAAATGTGTTGACTATGTCAAGCGATACAGCCATCACCACTCCACCCCGGGAGACGATCGAGTCTGACAGGGACTTGGCGCAACGTATCGCGTCGGTCGTCGACCGTCCCTTCCGAAAGCCACACATGTGTTACATGGGCCCTTCTGATCCATCCGGTGCTTGCCGTCCTCGCCTCGTTTTCCTTCGAACCGGCGATTAAGCGGAATCGCACTGCGCGTGGCAGTCAGGTCATCGAACCGGGGAAGTTATCGTTGTAAGCACAACGTGACCGTTGACGGTCCCGGCCCCGATATTTTTCCTAATAAGGAGCGATTGACAGGTGCCGACGGGGCGATTTCCCCCCGTTGATTTCGAAAACGTGAGGCGCGGCCCGCAACAGCGAGACTTTAGCGGTAACGGAGACGGAGCGCCGTCTCTAAGGGTATGTTATTATTATTTCTATGCCTTTTATCAGAATATACTCTATCTTATTGTTATTCCTATAAATCCTGTGCATCATATTATTCTAACCCTTCTTATCCTCCCCTTCCCTGGTAAGTATATTCAAGGCGTGCTTTAGCATCTTAAAAGAGCAAGAACCCGGTAAATCATTCCAACAGCTCAGGGTGATTTACAGGATAGTCCCGTCAGGACGTAACACAGACATTCAGCTAAATCGGGACCTACACAGGACCTACACCACACGTTCAAAGAGCTTGCCCGTATCGTCGAGCAGACAAATGAGCCGGCACGCGGAGGGAGAATCCGTGGGTTGTCAATCATTTCGCAGGAGGACCAGGCATCACCTCTTCCATAATGTGGGGGGGGGGGGGGGCTAGACTCTGGCACCCGCTTAATAACCACCTGAGCCTGTCTCCAAGGACGCCAAGTGCCATCACCCAGGCTCGGCCGGGCATGCCATTGGTACCCGGCATCGTGTTCCGAACCCCGAGATTTTTTTCCGACCTGTCCCGAGTCCGTAATCTCGGGTACCCGCACATCCCTAACATGTTATCATCTTCAGGCTATAATTTAACGAATGAGGCTTTTAATGATATTTTGATAATTGGAGTTAATGCAAGATGTATGAATTTATTAGTTCAATCAATTATAATCGAGAAATACCGATATTTCGTGTTTTAGCATAAGCTCCGATATTGTGTACATCAGGGCTGCACAAGGAGCCGTTTTTAGCACCTAGCTGCTAGCAACCAGCCGAGCGTCGAGCTGTCCCGTTGCTAAGGGTAGAATCAGTGAGGAGAACTGCAGTAGAGTAGGTACATGCTCGTAGGCGCGTAGCGTAAGTATACAGGGTGTAACAAAAATGTTTCCGTTCCTTGGAAGGGGTAATTCGTGGGGTGATTGTGAACAACTTTTTCCTTAGCGAAAATATTGTCCGAAACTTCGTTAACAAGATATAAACAAAAAAGCCAACCAATCAGAGCGCGAGCCTTCCGCTTGAGCTCCCGCGGTAGCGTTGGCTACGCGGTAGGCAGCTGCGCTTGTAGTACGAACAAGCAAGTCGGCATGCATCGAAGGAACCCGTGTAAAATAACAAGTGAAAAAGATGTAACATACAAAATCGAACTTTTCGCCATCTTTGGTTTAAAGTGATTAACGAATAAAAAATAAATCGAGGAAAATCATGTCAAACGTGATAAGACGAATACACAGTTTTTTTTTAGAAGAATCGGAAATAATAATTATTTGAAGTAAGAGGACAAGAATACGTCAATTTCGTTTTCAAATAACGCATAAACGAAAAGCTAATATAACAGAAAATGTACTACAAGTGCTCGTATATCGTTATTGAGGTACAAATTCGTAGTTTAATAACGGCCAATACTGTTGCTGATAATAAATAATTCTCTTTAAAAAGTCCGAAGAAAAATTTACGTACGGAAAGGAAAATTATTGCCGGCAAGAAACCATAGCCTGCGTTAAATTTAAAAAATAATATTTACCAATAAAGTAACCAAAACTCAACCTTTCGGAAATTCACCTGCAGCTTCAAAACCTGTGTCACTGGGTCACTGAACCGATCCTGGTCATCGATGGACGAGCCCAGTGCACAGTTGGTCCCGGGTATACGACACTACCCAAAGTTAAGGGTCGCAATGTCAAGTGCGTTGGGGTTAATGTACCGAATATTCACTTCACTGCATGGCTACTAACACTGATCACTTAATTTATTATTCATGGAACGTATTGTTGCTACGTTATAAAAATTGGTGGAAATGAATTTTCACTTGGCGTTCGGAGCCGTGGGTACAGCCGCGCAAATGCTCGTACAGCAGTAGTTGCGTTTCCGTTGTACTGGGCATAAACCCAGAGCATCGCATAATAGCAGCTTTTCGTTCACTTCCTGTTACATTACCTTTTCGTGTGTTCGTTAGGAAAGGAAAGTTACGTATTCTTTATCCTCTCACTTCAAATAATTATTATTTTTTATTTTTCTAAAAAAAAAACTGTGTATTCGTCTTTTTACTTTACACACGATTTTCATCCATTTATCCTTTATTCATTATTCACGAATGATAAACAAACCATGACAAAATGTTCGATTTTAGTTGTTACATTCTTTTCATTTGTTATTTTATACGGTTTCCTTCGATGCATCGAGCATGGGCGTTCCCATGACGTGGCTAGACCCGCCATATTTCGTCGTTTTAGCCGCGCCAATAAGACAGAATTGTCCAGCTAGGGGCCCCTGACGCACCTGTTTCCCCTTCCAACCGTTCGTTCGCGTGTCGTGTTTTCGTTGTGAAGGGGACCGCGCGGCGCTAAAGAGACGACCATGACAGTCTTACGCTTCACCCTAGCTCCACCGATATTAATTTTTATCAATGAGCATCGACACATCGCGAAGTAGACAATGACTAAGAGTTATCAGTTTCAATTGTCTGAGTGCGTGCAAATCTGATTTTTTTGCGTGTTTGTGCACGGGTAAATTTGTGTTCTTTTTTAAATTTTGTTTACACGGTTTAGTGCAAGTGATCTGATGTTTTTTTTTATTTTTTTAGGTGGTGTGATTCTGTGTTTTGTGTGATTTCTGCGCGTGTGTGTCTCGATAACACAATGGACTACAGTGGATATAATGGAAACAATAGATTTTAGCGAGTAGGCAGGTCTGGTGTAATTCAACGATACCGTTTAATTTTGGATTAAGTGTCGCAGAATCATGTGGTCTTGCCGATCGTCGTAAATTTCGTCGCAGCTTCTCTGAGGTGAGTGACCCCGTGCGACAGTCGCTTTAACTACCACTGCTCGACCCCTCGTCTTATTCGCCCCGCGTGCACCGCTGCACGCGGACTGCCTACCTTTAGGCATATCTCTAAATGCTTAAGTAAAAAATCGCAATATCGTTATTCTTGATTTTCGTCTTATTCTGGTGTATAGAATAACCCCTTGAATTTATTCCCACGTGTAGCCGGACATGCTCTAAATATGGGCTACCACATTTATTTCAAGATTTTTGCAACACCTGTTGAAGATTTTTATGTTCCACGACTTGAATTTATATGTTATATATGTTTACTTTATGATACGGGGTTGAAATAAGGTGAAAAAAAGTAATGTTTGTTTCAAATTCTATATTTAAAATAACAGTACTTATCTTCGGTTTTGATAGTGGGGTCTAAATATGGGCTGCTATTAAAATACTTAGTCTAATTAGATTTCTTTTTCATTAAAAAGAAAAACCGGATTAGCTGCACCCCTTGGACCCTAAAGGGTAGGCTAGGTCGAAAAGGGGCAAAAATAATTTTTTTTTTTAAATCTGATTTGACATAGTGAAAAAACTGTGTGAAATGTGTCAAAGCTCGCTGATTTTTTTTTATGACTTTAAAATTATATTTAGCCGCGTCCCCGAGGGGGCGGGGTCAAAGAGGTCGTTTTTTGAAATTAATAGTTTTTATAGATCATAGGACGCCATCGGTTTCTACTAAGCTAGTATGTAACCAAAAGTTTTTTGGTTAAATTATCTCAATGTTTCACTGCGCTCCGCCAGCAAAAAGGAATGTGCATTATGTAGTCAATAGTGCCGATAAGTATAGGTCTGGGTTAGGTATCGGCACCTGACGAAATGCCGTCAACAAGATCGGTAATATTTTTTATATTAAAATTTACTGGGAAAATATCCTTTTTCAGCGCCCCTACATGAAGTGCTTTAGATTCTAGGCCTTTGGGCACTCTTTGGTAAACTGCAATTACCGTTACGATTTTTACGAACACCAAGCGTGCGCGGATACCCTAAACATGTTACCGTGTTAGGGAGAGTAAATTGATTTCAGAAGGATATTTTAACAAGAAACAATGAAAAACTGTATTTAATAACAAAACCGAGAAAAGAAGTAGGCAAGTGGAACGATGAACTGTGAATGACAAGATTGTTTGTGTGAGTCAAGTATGAATGCGTATGGTCTCTTCCGTATGACTGTTTTGTATTGACTGTTTGACGAACTCATCCAATTCCTTGATACTAGACCGGCGGTATCTGCATTCAGCCGATTCGCTAACGTTGTGTCGGTGTCAACCGATCTGGTAATTTTCACAGAACAAATCGCGCCACCTATTCCGGGAAAGGGGCTGGATTTGGCGGGAGTCGCTGTGGCCGGAATTTTGGCTACAAGATCTTTCTTACCTGCCCGCGTACAGGACAGTTCGAAAGCGCAAAGAGACCCACATCTGCGTTCCAAGTGCGGGCGCTTTAACCAGTGACCCTTCCGGAGGTGCCCATGCGGCTGCCAGACACGTTGGCCTACCTTGGCATTTACAATGACCATTAATTGCTGCGTGACGAATTGGCCCGTGAAACGGCCAAACCGTCCAATAAAGTGTGCAACGCAGATGTGAGGATCCCAAGAATGCCTGATAATAAATCATTCCTCCTAACGCTTAACAAAAGCCAGAGACTCTTTTTCCGCGAGTCTATGCAACGCGGAACATGGGTAGTCCTTGAATTTTGGAACACCATGTATAATATCTCCTTCAATTTTCCGTTCAAGAATGCATTTTTAACAACGCAGCGTTTTATCATTAGTTGTGGTTTAATGCATTGCGAGATTTTTTAGAAAGAAGATGACGGATCCAATATAGCTGCCCAAACTGGGAAAATTCTATTAAAATAGGGATCATGCGGACGAAAAACGTTGTTTCTCGCAGTCCTGAAGCTATAACTTTATATTTTCGGAGTCTAGAAAGATGTATTATAGTGTATATACACATTGCTTAGTAATGCAATACTAAGGAATAGTTGCTAGAAAATGGCGGATAATAGTAAGAAATCAACATTATTTACTAACTTATTAAAATCCACAGCAACTGCTGCAAATACATAATTAAACTAAATTGTATATCAGTCAGAGACGAAAATGAAGATTATTGACATAAAAAAATGTTATTAGAATTGTTTATCAAAAATTTGTTTAAACAATTTTTTAACAAAGTGACAGTAAAATCCATTTCATTCAATTAAATTGATCATATTTTATTATAAAATTACTATAAGTAATTGATTGTTATTAAACAATTTTTTAACATAATAGATTTCAGTAATATTCAAGAACTATAATTGGAATTTGGAAGGTACATCGTTTTTATGACGTAGGCACCCAGTAAGGAAGGATTTTTGGAAATTCTATTCCCAAGGGGGTGAAAATGAGTAAGATGTATTTTCTCGAACTCTTTAATATCTCTTAGGCCTGATTAGATATTACCTTGGTTTTTACTTACAAATGTTACCCACACAAATGCGCAACAACAACTATCAGGATATTACCCTAAATAACCCCTAGGGGTGAAAAGGGTTATAATGTGTTTTCATGGATTCCACAAAATCTCTTCAATCCAATTCGTTATCGATACTTGGTTTTAGACTAGCAACACAAGTGTCTTAAAACCAATTTCTAAATTTTACTAAACTACCCGTTTTTCAACGCCATCTTGAGGAATTTATTTAACAAAAACTATATGTTTATACTATCTGGCGTTTCGCTTATTGCACGAGAAGTTCTCCAAAACTTGTTCGAGATTGCTTTCGATGCACAATAAAGGATAGATAATGGGAACACATTTTGGTGGTTAGATCGAGTCAAGCATTTAATGACCTCCAGCACAGCACGTGTTGCCAGTGATTAGAATTCTGCGCATTACCCGTAACGCAGCGGTTATTTCACGGGCAGACGGGAGTCAATCACCGATTTAGTACAAAAGTTCACAATTCAGCACGCGAACACTCGCGTGCGAGCACAAGGAGTTTTGCAAAAGAAAGACGCGTTAGCACGTTAGTCTAGCGACGGTATCACACAAGAGCGCGCAGAAGGAGCCTCTCTTCGCTCGGAGTACGCGAGCCGCCTGTCGGGCTCGACTACCCCCCTCACCGATCCCGCGACCCGAGCTACTCGGTCCACTCGGTCCGAATTACGGAATCGACGAGAGTAGGCAGCCGGTCCCCTCATTGGCCCGCGCAGTTGAACTATTTACATATATAATGTAAAAGTAACAATAAGTGGACACGTCCCAATACCTGGACACCAATGACATTTATATTTTTACTAAGCTTCATAGAAAGATTAGAACAATATTGTTGGAAATATATGTTATTTTGCAACTTGATCTCTTATATAAAAAATTAAGAAAGCCCTAGATGTAAAGTTTAATATATAAAACAGTCTTTAAATATCGGAGGTGCATGCACTTGAATTTTGCATAGATTTCTTAAGTAATTCTTAAGAAAAATACAGTTAGTTGTTAAGGTGATAATAATCGTTATATAACGTTTTTCTGAGAAAAAAACGTATGTACAGAATCTTAAGAAGTTTCTTGTTACATACAACACAAAACATTGATCGGCTAATGTTGATTTTAATTAAAAATATACGTGTTCATGTACCGGTACATAATAATCTTGACTTCTGCACGCTGTCCCAATAACTGACCAGCCGTCCAGTTGGTCGGCTTGTCAGCATTTTGAACGCTTCGGTGAAGTCCCAATACCTGACCGCATTGTCGAACCGGTAAAGTGTCTGTGTTTTCTCAAATTTTTGTATATCAAAAGTATAAGTACAAGTATACTGTACATAAATTAACAGTTTTTTTTATTTTCAAGTCATATTTTTAGTTAATTGCATGCTACATTTTCAACATAACCTAAAATTGAAAAATGAAAAATTATCCCGCAAACCATTCACACAAACATTAGTGGCGCCCTCTGTGCCGAGCTTTGCGTCATCTTCCCCATTGACCAGGTATTGAGACAACAAAAATGGGACGCTGGGTCAAATCAGAATTCTATTGCCCATGTACTGGTACACATAACTACTTGTGTTTTTACTCAATTTAATTAAAATAACGCACTGAAAACAAGGTTTTAGTAGCTTATTTGATAGAAAGAAGTAACATTTATCTGAATATTGACACTTTTGTTAAAAAGGACATTTATTTTTAGTTCATTTTTAAGATAAACAACTTTGATATCCTTAAGTGTCCAGTTATTGGTACTTCTACCTTACATACTTAGAGCTAGGTCAAAACGTATATACATAAGCATATTTACAAAACGGACTTCGGAAAGCGTTCCGAACACCTGCATATTAAAGTACGTTTGAAGTACTACTTAAAATTTGTCGAGCTTTTTTATCACACATATACATAGATATAATCGGTGGCGTAAATTTCTTCAAAAAAAATTTTTTCCCACGGGCGTTGGTGTGGAACCTGTTCTAGTCATCCAAAATGGAAAAATTAAGTTTTTTTTTTAATGTTTGTCACGATCGTTGGTATAACGATACATTGTATGTTCAACGACCCGTCCTGAGCCTGTTATCTCAGCTACTTGCACACCCCTAATTGCAGAGTAATGTTTAGGCAATCACTATAATAATTATAAACAATGTGGTATTTCAAATGGAAAAGGTTTGAAAAATAGTCCTAAAAAGTATGATATGCGCTCTAAAAATTCTGAACATGGTATACTATTCTTTATTTATAGTAGGCATGAAGCGTCTTTAAATCATGAAAATTTAACGTTCAATATCTTCGCAAATAATGTCCATTGCCATGAATGTTCGAATATGTTTTCCTGCGTTCTCGTTCTAGATTCATAAAAAAAGTTTCATCAAAATTAGCGACCTCATAGCGATGACATCACCTAATTAGTGTATGGCAAATGCGGAGATCTTCTACTTGCATCTGTTAACGATATATGTACGTTGGACGCCTATTGGCGTCTTTAGCGACGAAACTGTGAAACAGAAGTAAACTAATAAATCCATATTGACAGTGACTCGCACTCAACTAAATCACTTGATACAATAGAATTTCTGAGTGCCTGTGAACGCATCACTCGATAAATCTATTGGCTGCATTTAGTCTATGCCTAATATGTACTTTGAGAGGCGTTGACATTTTGTCATGCCGGGAGATGTTCAAACATTGCCTGACTTTGACATCATATTTTTACGCCATCTACGACATTTTTGGAAAGTATTGAAAGTATTGGCTCAGAATCTTCAAATGTTTGAAAACAATGTGATCTCAGCGGTCGTTTTGTACCCTAGAGAGTATGTGGAGATACATGGAGACATCATTGAGAGCTCGAAACTTTCGCCAACATTGTGCAAGGAAGAAAGAGATGTCTTTCTCGATGGTGTGAGGAGAGAGGTAGAATCAGTGACGCGGGACAAACGCCTTATCCCCACTATGACCTACCGTCGTCTCCCACTATGCCCTACCGGCGTCCCCCACTTTTTTCCCACCGCACTGCACACAAACATATCCCTAATCCTGTGCGTGTTCTCGGCTGACCAACAGGCAGCTCACACGACAGGAGTAAAAATATGCTTGTGTGCAGTGCGATGGGAAGAAAGTGGGGGACGCCGGTAGGGCATAGTGGGGGTAAGGCGTTTGTCCCGCGTCTCACGATTCTGGCATCACTGGGTAGAACGGAGAACCCGAATCGCTCGCAATGCGCATGCGCCGGTGTACCCCTCTCTCTCGCAACAGCTCGCATATGTCTTTCTCTCTCGCATGATGTTAGTCGCCAACTAGTTCCACAGGAGACATAAGGCAATATGACCTCCAGTAGTATATGCTCTAAGTTTTGTACACATGTACGGGTGATTCTCTCGTTAGAGTCCTCAAAAGCAATGCTGTCGACAAGGCCGTACCTCGTTAAGTTTCGTTGCCTTCGATGTTTGATTCTAGGGGGGGGGGGGGAGCCATACAATATTGGGCACTAAGAAGTTACGAATATCAAGGTACCATCGGCTGAGCGACTCGGCGAAACCCGGCGAAGATGAAACCGCACAGATCAAAATCCTTTATTCTTCATCGAATCGATATGACAGCGTTACCAATGAATTCGTGGGGTTCTTTCGATTACAATTCTGTTAAATGTTATGTCAGTCGGACTATTTTTAATGAAGTTAGCCTGAAACTATGTAAATCAATTTTTCATGCAACTTCTTTAATTTATTATGATCCGAATCAGTGGCGCACTCAGGATTTAATCTTGTGGGGGGGGGGGGGCGAGTTGAATGACTAAACATATTCTTAAAATAAATTCAATAAAATTCATTATGTGGTTATAAACATTTATTTCAAGAATAAAATCTAGTTTTCTTTTCGTTTTACAGAGCTCTTGAATCACTTCAGTTGTAGTTACATTAATCTCTCTGTGTATATAGAGCAAAGCCAGTCCGTTCAATCGCCATTGTGTCATGATAGATCTTAAATAAGTTTTTAAAATGCGTAAGGTGGAAAATGACCTTTCACTGACGCATGTTGTTACCGGAAGCGTTGCAAATATTTTTAATAACTTATCGATGTTAGGATATATCATTTTATCACATTTCGAAAGTGCATCAATAGTACTTTTGCATGGAGCTATTAGTAACGGTTTTTCAAATTTTGTATACCATAACTTGAATTCGGCGTTCAAAATTGCTGGATTTGTAGAAGGTAAATCGCGGGCATAAAATTTGCACAACTGATGAAAATCGTGCATGGCACTTGCAGTTGGACCATATTTTCCATTTGGTAGAAGAGTAAAAAACTGTTTCAAAATTATGCGGTGCCGAGTGAAACGTTCATGAAGTTGAGTAAAAATTTGAATTTAAGGCAATTAAAAGGTCACTGTCAGATTTTTGCAAAATTTTAGACAATGTGTACGCAAATATATTTTGCAAGCTAAATAAATATATTGTTGCGGGCACCCTATGGATAGAATCCATGGCCCGTTGGTGCCCGCGACGAAGACGAAAGGACAGCGAGAAGAAGGCAATCACATCGATCGCCTGTTAAGCTGTCATTCGACAGTCCGACGCCGAGGCGAAAGAACACATCGAAACTCTTATCCTTGTACATACGAGATTGTATATAAAGTCCTTGTTCATGTTCCGTTTCTGTTATTGTGCATTAAACGATCGTTATGTTAAACCCAAAACGTAACACTGGTGTCAGACGTGGGATGCCCACTCAGAGTGGGATGCCCACTCGCGCATCCGCGGCCTCTACGAACCCTTCTCCTACAGCGACGGGCGATGCCTCTATACAGGAGCTGCTCACCTCCCTCCAGTTAAGCATCGTGGGACAGATGCGGGAACAGCGGAGGGACGACGAAGCCCGCTGGTGGAGGGAAGAGCGTCGCAGAGAAGAGGAGACCACCGACCGACAGACACAGGCGGACTTCGAAGCCCGTATGTCGAACTTAGAGGAACGAATACAGGTCGTAACCGCTTCATTACTAAACGGCCATGGTTTGGTTGACAGCGGCGCGAATCCTCGGGGTGGGGAGGTAGTGTCCGATGTAAGTAGTGTTGTAAATAATGTTTCCACCGCGGTTAACCCTACCCCCGTCGGTGCGCCCGCCGCTGCCCCTCTTTCGGAACCCCGCGTACTCAGCCTGGGGTACACTGTGAAACCGACCATTTTCGACGGGAAAACTTCGTGGGAAGAATACAAAGTGCAATTCGAGACCATCGCGCGTGCTGATGGCTGGAATGAAGAAAAAAAGGCTACAGCCTTGATCGCTTCCCTCGGGGGGCTCGGCGAGGAGCGTCCTCACGACGCTCTCCACTGCCCAATGCGAAAATTTCGCGGATTTAGTTTCGGCACTCGAATTTCACTACGGGGCGAAAGATTTGTCAAATTTGAACTATGTGCTCTTTCAGAGCCATAGGCAGCGGAGAGATGAAAGCATCTCCTCGCTCGCCACCAAAATTGAACGTTTAGCGCAGTCCGCGTTCGCCGACTGCCCGGCGGAAGCCCGCGACAAACTCGCCGCGTCTTAATTCGTGACGGCGTTGTCAAGCTCTGTAATGCAGCGGGAGCTGCAGCTCGGCGGTTTCACGATCCTAAGAGCTGCCGTGACCAGAGCTCTAGAGATCGAGGCCGTTGAGTCGATGACTCACAGCCCCGCGGTCGAGTCGCGAGAACGGTATTCAGAAAAACGGAAGGCTAAACCCTCCAATAATTTTGAAAGGTTCCCGACAAAGAAGAGGAGACCCGACAAACCCGAGGACCGAACGGACAACCCGCCGAGGACCTGCTGGCTCTGCGGCAAGACGGGCCACCTTCAAAAGGACTGCTTCAAGGCCAAGAACGGCCAAACGAGAGTAGCCACCCCAAAGAAGCCATACGAGGAAAACGGGAAGAGGGCGGCGTAAGGGGGAGACGCCGGACCGTAAGGAACAGTTCCCCGGTCGTCAAGAGTGTGGCGATGCAAGAGGCGACTGGGCGTCAATGGAATCCGACCGACAAGATCTACGTATGTGGGGAGATCAGTGGAAAACCTTGTAAGATTATCCTAGATACAGGTTCCCCTATCAACCTACTGGACAAAGAGCTGTGTGCATCGAAGGACATCGCTCGAATAAGACACGACATTCGCTCCACTACTGGAGAAGAAATGAAAGTATTCGGTAAGAAGAGCCTGGAAATCAGCGTTGGAGGACTTTCGAGCGTAGAAGACTTCTACGTCGTCGACATGGTGGAAAAGTGCATCTTGGGAGCGGCATTCCTGAAGAAGCACCGTTGCAGCATCGACCTATCCCGGAATGTGCTGTGCCTTCCAGACAAACCAGAGATACGCCTTGGCGAGCCGACCGCCGAGGAGAGGAAACAAGAAGGAGAAAAGGAAACGGTCGTCCCACAGCATTTGGAAGAGCTGTATACACGCTGCTGGTCAGGTTTGACAGAAAGACAGAAAAAGCTATTTGTTGAATTACTTTGCGAATTTCAGGACGTTTTCGCCACGGATCCGAGTCAGATTGGAAATTGCGAACGGGTTAAGCACACCATCAACACTGGAGATTGCCCGCCCATAAAACAGGCGCCGCGGAGGCTGCCTCTACACCGTCGAGTAGAACTGGAAGAGCTGCTAAAGAAGATGTTGGCGCAGGGCGTAATCGAAGAATCCCGAAGCCCGTGGTCTTCTCCGATCGTCCTCGTGAAGAAGAAGGATGGAAGCATACGGTTCTGCGTGGATTTCCGTCGCCTGAATGAGGTTACCAAGAAGGACTCGTATCCTCTACCACATATAGTGGATACCCTGGACGTCCTCACTGTATCTTCGTGGTTCTCAACCGTGGATTTGCAGAGCGGATACTGGCAGATCTCTATGGACAAAAAGGACCGAGAGAATACTGCGTTTTCAGTAGGGACGGGACTGTGACAGTTCAAGGTGATGCCCTTTGGACTCTGCAACACCCCTGCAACATTCGAGCGACTGATGGAAGACGTACTTTAAGATCTGACCTGGAAAATCTACTTGGTTTACCTGGACGACATCATCATCTACGGGAATGACTTTGAGCAGGAGCTCGAAAGCCTACGGACAGTGTTTTCACGTTTACGGCAAGATGGACTATTGATAAGCCCCGAGAAATGCTCCTTCTTCTGCCGAGAAGTAAAATATCTGGGCCACATCGTAACGGAGAGTGGAGTCAAGACGGATCCGGAGAATATTAGAGCCATTTCGGGATGGCCACAGCCGAAGAACGTCACGGAATTAAGAAGTTTCCTAGGATTGTGCACATACTACCGAAAATTTGTAAAGAATTTCTCCAGCATCGCGAAGCCCTTGCATCGCCTCACCGAGACCAAACAGAGCTACCACTGGACCGAAGAATGCCAAGGACTTTTCCAAGAGCTGAAGAAGAAACTAACCGGAGCCCCAGTACTAGCCTACCCAGTGATAGACAAGGATTTCATTCTGGACACGGACGCCTCTAATTTCGCCATAGGCGGCGTCCTCTCACAGGAACACGAAGGACAGGAAAAGGTCGTAGCTTATTTCTCCAAGACCTTGGGAAATGCGGAGAGGAACTACTGCGTCACCAGGAGAGAGCTACTGGCAGTAGTAAAATCCATCGAACACTTCCATCACTACCTCTACGGACGAAGATTCCTGATAAGAATAGACCATGCGGCGCTTCGCTGGCTGTTGACCTTCAAGCGCCCTGAAGGACGGCTTTGAGATTCGCCATCGGGAAGGAAAAGCCCGCGGAAACGCTGACGGACATTCACGAAGACCTTGCATCGAAGAAAATGGTAAGAACTGCAATCGACTGGAGAAGATAGAAGCAGAAGAGGAAGTGCATACTACGAAGAAGATTCACAGGATATTTTGCGACGAAACAAAAAACGAGTGGAAACGAAGCCAGGAGAAGGATGAAGAGATCGGCTTCATCCTTAAAAAGAAAGAGGAAGGAGAGAAGCCCGGCTGGCAAGACGTTGCTCGCTTCTCCCCACAGCTGAAATATTACTAGTCAATCTGGGACTCGCTGGAAATTCATGAAGGTTTGCTTTTCAGGAAATGGGAGTCCCACGATGTTACAACGACCTCGTGGCTTTTGGTGGTGCCGCGCGAAAGGGTTGCAGGAGTACTAAAGGAGTTCCATGATGCGCCAGCAGTTGGACACTTCGGAGTAAACAAGACCTTGGCGAAGATACGTCAACAGTTCTTCTGGTCTAGGTATTGACAGGACGTTCAAGAGTGGTGCCGGCGGTGTGACACCTGTGCGGCGAAGAAGGGACCACATCAGAGAGGAGCAGGGAACCTGAGAGTATACAACGTGGGAGCTCCGTTCGAGAGACTTGCCCTGGACGTTGTGGGTCCGCTCCCGAGGTTCCAGGCCGGGAACAGGTTTATGCTGGTCGTGGCGGACTACTTTACCCGGTGGCCGGAAGTAATCGCGATGCCAGACCAGCGAGCTGTCACAGTGGCAAGACCTCTTCTGCACAACGTAGTATGTCGTCATGGTGTACCGTTGGAGATACACACGGGCCAAGGAAGGAACTTCGAATCCTCCGTGTTCAAGGAATTGCTGAAGCTGCTGGGATTCAGGAAAACGCGGACAACTCCTTTACATCCTCAATCCGACGGTTTGGTAGAACGTTTGAATAGGACGTTGCTCCAATATCTCGCGATATTTGTTTCAGAACACCAGCGGGATTGGGACGAGTGGATCCCCATGTTCCTCCTAGCTTACAGATCAGCACGACATGAGGCTACCCAATTAACGCCAGCGATGATCCTGTATGGCCAGGAACTTCGCCTACCCCTGCAGTTATGGAGAGGACTGCCCACAGAAGTAGAAGAACCAGAGGACATCGAACAAGGATACTCCGAATGGATCCGAGAAAAAATGAAGAGGATCCACGAATTTGTTCGATGCTGTCTGCACATCTATAGTTCGAAATTGAAGTCGTGGTACGACAATCGTGTCCACGCGGTAGAGTTCCGACCTGGAGAACGAGTGTGGTTGTTCCAACCACGAAGAGAAAAAGTAAAGTGCCCGAAGCTACAACCCGATTGGAAAGGCCCTTACACGGTGGTGGACCGGATCAACGACATCGTTTACAGGATTCAACGTTTACCTAGGAAGAAGTGCATGGTGGTCCACGTACGCCGCCTTGCGAAATACGAAGGACGACTCCAGGAGGAATGAAGACGTCAAGGGCCACCTTAAGACTCAAGAGAGAAGATTATTTGTAAGCTAACCAGTGGACTGGGCTGCGGAGGCTACCTTCGTAGCCCGGCCCCCCTTTCTTGAGTTGTTGCAGGTACACGATACCCCACGACGAGGGACAAGGTGTCGGGAGACTAATGCCGCGGCTTGGATACGGTCCCGAACTTCCCGAATGTGCCACAACAGCGTGGTGGTCGGCGGCGGGGCGCGGACATACGTGAAAACGCCGCGCTAAGCCCTTCCGAGAGGGATCCTGGCCGTGCCTACGGGACGCGACCCCGGTACGATGGAGACCATGGGGTCCCCGGGGAAGGTGGACAGCAGATGGGGAATGGTGTCCCCAATCACCGGACGGACGTGCGACACGATTGCACGGATCGGTCGGGGGGGACATCGCGGGGACGGGACCGCTGACGAGCTGCACTGAGACGGTCCCCTGGGTCAACACCAGAAGCCACGAAGAGGATTGGGGCCATCATGATGTCAAGGCTTGTAGAGTGAAAGAAGACTTGAAGAAACAAGAGTGAAGACGGCAGGGCTGGCGAGTTTGGTGACTGGACTGGGGGCTGGGTCGCTCGTATGCTCGTGACTAGCTGCGACCCTCTGCGTGCGTACTCGGCCTCCCTCTCTGGTTTCCCGATTCGTACGGCTCCAACGAACTGTTCATACATAATAGGAGTATAATGCGTTTAACATTCTTCAAAGACAATTGGACCAGCTACAACAAGGAGACCCGGTATACAGGCCGAGAAGCCGAAGAAGCGACACCGAGACGGCCCGACCCCAACACCAGGAGCTCCCGACGATCGTGCTGGGAATCCAGCAGAACAACGGCCGATAACCCGAAGAAGCGACACCGAGACGGCCCGACCTCCACACTAGGAGTTCCCGACGGTCGTGCCGAGATTCCAGCGGAGCGACATCGAGCTGGCGAGAGGACTACACCACCACAAGGAAGGATCAAGAACGAAGATCGAAGAAGAACTCTTGTTCCGACACCCTAGCTGGACCGAAGGTTCGACGAAGGGACCGGCAGATTCACCGTTGAGAAGTGAATCTCAGATCCAGTAGTGAAAAAGATGCAGACGAGAAATGTTGAAGGTCAGAGATCCCGACAGCGATACAACAGAACTCCCCCCGTCCGTCTCTGCCCAAGATGAAGATGCGCCGTCGAAGAAGATGAAGTCCATACAAGAGAGAAGTGCCCAAATTCGAAGACGCAAGTGGAGGGTAAAGACGCCAAGGACCTCCGGGGAACCACGTACCCACGCCTTGCCCAGGGTTTTTGGGTGGTTTTCCCCTTGGGCGTGAATGTGAATGCCGAGGCGACAGTCGGAAGAGGCCACACAACGTCTTTCCCACTCTTCCGGACCAGGGTACGGCTGCAGGCAACGGAGAAGCTGCAGCGGTCAGGACGACCGCGTCTCGAGAGGGGGAAGCAGTGTTGCGGGCACCCTACGGATAGAATCCATGGCCCGCTGGTGCCCGCGATGAAGACAAGGGGACAGCGAGAAGAAGGCGATCAGATCGATCGCCTGTCAAGCTGTCATTCGACAGTCAGACGCCAACGTGAAAGAACATATCTAAACTCTCATCCCTGTACATTCGAGATTGCCTTATAGTTCTTGTTCATGTTCCGTTTCTGTTATTGTGTATTAAACGATCGTTATGTTAAACCCAAAACGTAACAATATTATAAAACTAAATTCACATAACGCATTACTCAAAAGTTTTGCGTTAGAGGATCAGTCTCTATCTTCCCAAGAAATGATTATTTCAAGACTATGAATCACTGCATCGTATAATTCCACCATGGTCATGATGGCTTCGTGGCGTTCCACCCACTTAGTCAGGCAACCTTGGCGTAGTTTCTGTCTCTTCGTATCCGGTGCATGTTCATCAATATTGTCAAGAAGGACGTTCTGTCTCTTAGGGGTATTGAAGAAATTATGTGCCTTTCCAATTATGCGAATACAATTTCTTATTTCCGTCACAGATACAGCATTTCCACTTGCCAAATTCAAACTATGTGATGCACAATGAACATAAAGCTTGTGGATATATAGCTGATATGCGAGATTGGACACCATTGAACTTTCCGCTCATTGATGCGGCACCGTCGTAACCTTGCCCACGTAAATAGGATAAATTGATGCCATATTTATTTAAACTTTCTAATATTTTGTCGGATAAGTTTTTTCCTGTAGTATTTGTTACAGGAACAAATTGTAAAAATTGTTCACAAATTTTGTTGTCATTTTCTTCGTCTATATACCTGATTCACCAGGAAAGATGTTCAGTGGTAGAAATGTCACAAGTTTCATCGGCAAGGATTGATAAACATTTCGCTGAATTAATTTTTTCCACCAAAATGTTCAAAATGATTTCGTTACATGCATTTATAATTTGATTTTGTACGTTCCAGCTAATGTAGGTAGCGTTTTTGGCACAATGTTTAAAATGTTCAGTGAGGTTTTCATCGCCCGCATCGATTCTCGTTTTTAACAAAGCTCGAAAATTGCCTTCATTGGCGATTGGCTTCTGTTCAAATGAAAATTCTCCATAATCGCGATGACCTCTTAATGGTATATTTTGCCAACCACATAAAATGACCGTTTTTATAATCGGTTCTAACCGTTTTCGATTAATTGCAGCTTGTTGAGGACTAGGTACATCAATTTGGCGATTGCTTGCTATACATTTTCCATCTCGAATACTGCACAGTATTGCGTATGTGGTAACAGCCGTTATATGGTATTTTGTTTTCTGGTGGTTAATATATTTCTCAATGGCTTTCTTCCAATTATTATAACCTTCGGTAACTAATTGCCCACGTACTTCACATTTCGATATTCCCACATTAGTAGGTGCAAAAAACACACAATATATACAATCTGCACTATTTTCAATATATTAGTACGGAAACCATGCAAATTTTTCCAATCATTGATACTGGGAATTTCGAATGCGATTTGTGGTACTGGCACAGATTGCAGGAAATTTAAAATTAGATGCTGGTTTCCACAAATTTTTGATAATATCTAACGCATCGTCCGAATTAAACGTTTCCACTTTCAACAATGCAATGTCGGAAGAATTATTTATGACTACTAAGGAAGCACTACTTTCTTCTGGATAATGCGATGTCTGGCATGCGACTGCGGAAATCGAATCCAAATCCGTATGGACAATGTTAATACTGTCGACATTGCTACTGCTATTAACATTTAAGTCTTCCTTTTTTTTAAATAGTTTAATAAAATGCTTTGCTTGCGTTTTTCCGCCATAATTTGAAGCACAAGAACTAAAAACAAAAATACAATCTTTTACACATTTAACTTTAAAATGATATTGAAGAATTTACGTACGGTAAAGGTATGGTCTTCAGAGATGGAAAGCTAAGTTTCGAGTTCAAGATATGCTTGTAATGCGCCTTTAAAGGTTAGACTGTCCCTCTGACTTTTGCACAAACTCAATGCAAAATAGCGAACGATCGTTTCTCGCTTCGTTTTTGTTGAACGCGAAAACGAGGGAGAGAGAGCTCCAAAAGCGAGCGAGGAACGGTACGAGACAGACGACGCGCGACGCGATGATTGTTTGTCTCGCTCCGTTTTTCCAGCGCTTCAAGCCGGGAATCCACCGGGAAGCTAAGCTATGTTATGCGATGCTATGCTATGACATGCTACGTTTTAAAAAAATTAGCATCAATACATTCTTATGGAACTGTTTCCACCAAAAGCTAAGTTAAAACATAGCATCGCATAGCATAGCGTAGCTTTGCTTCCTGGTGGATTCCCAGCTTAATACACCGTTTTTTGCACGACGTTGATCTCCTAACGAAATTTTTTAATTTCTCCTAAAGTAGTTAGGTTTCTCCTAAGGAAACTTTTTCCCTTTTTCTTTGTCGCGGCGGGGGGGGGGGGGGGGGGGGCTTGACCCCCGAGTGCGCCACTAATCTGAATTATGTCGTTTTTGGAGCTATTTTCATCGGGAAAACGTAAGGAATCAATCGACGTCACTTTCGCAAAGATCTGATGAGTAATGTAGAACTTGAGATTTGTCACTTTTTAGGGCGCAACATTGTATGGCCCCTCTGGTCTCGAGCGTCGAAATCCACGAAGCTCAGCGAGGCACGGCTTGGCGGCGGCATTGCGTTTGACGACTCTAGCGTGAGAATCACCCTGTACCTCACCGATCGGACAACCTTCCGCTCGTCCGGAAGCGAAACCCGGAATGAGTCATGACTAATGGAAATTAAAATTCTTATATTTTCCATTCGATCTTCACAAATGCATCACTAGTGGACTGGTGAGGTTTTCTTGATGAAAATAAGTCCAAACTCACTCAACAATTGGTCTACGGAATCTAGAAATGATTCGAATTCTGAACAATTAAAAATCATTCGAGTCATATATTCGGAATCCTTTTTGTCGGTAAAACCTTGCCCATCTATTGGTAACAGTCTCATCAAAATGTAATAAAAGCGTAGAAATTTTAATTTTTGTCAGTGTGGGCATAAACATATGTAGGTGTATATACCAAGTGCATATGCAAAGTATGGAGTGAACTAGATAAAATTTTCTCGGCATTTCGTTAAGTTTATGTCTTATCTCATTTCAAGAGTTAACATTATGAAAATTGCTGTCAGCTGAACTAAGTTTACACTGTGTCCTTCTACAATTTTGCAGTGCTAAAAAAAATAAGAGAATTAAAAGGGAGACGTAATAAGAAGATAATTTTTCTTTCCAGGATGCGCATGGGGAATTTCATTACTGCTATGGCCACCCTGGATTTTCGCTTGGCCATATATTGAAGGACAAAGAACAGTACCCATTAACGCCTGCTATATTCAATTTATTGAGACAAATCACTACATCACATTTGGTACTGCAATAGCCGCGTTTTATGTGCCTGTTACTGTGATGATTATTCTTTACTGGCGTGTATGGAAGCAGACCAAACAGCGTCAGAAAGATCTTTCATATTTGCAAGCTGGGGAGCAGGATGCCAGCAAACGGAGTAACTCTAGGTGAATTGCTCGATTTTCTTCTAAAAATGTATAGTTATAATTATGTCTAACCCTTTCATTACGGCGCATGCCTCATTAAATGTGTTCGAGTTGTGCTTTAAGGGTCCTCCAGACGCTGATGCATGTTCCAGTGAAACACTGATGCATGCATCATGATGCAGGTTTCATGACTCTTGTATCTTGCTCACGCACCTAGCTGATGAGCAAGATGCCAGTTCCGCTTCTGATGCTGAAACACGGAAACCGATCTACAGACGTAGCAGCATGCATCATGAAACCTGCCTTATGATGCATGCATCGGTGTTTCACTGCAACATGCATCAGCGTCTGGAGGAGCCTTTAGACGGATAATTCTTGTCACAACATTGACCTCTCGGGGCTATTTAGGGTAAATTCCACCAGATCTATCCTTCTATTTCTTGTCTTTTTTCCGCGTTCATTTGGTCGAAATTTTTGCTTTAACGCCAGAAATTGCAAGCAGTAAATAAAATATAGAGATATCAAGTCTACGAGACGAATATATGCGGCAGAAAAATGGGGAATAAGTGAATGCAGGGCAGAAAAAGAAATGGAAATAGGTAACCCTTTGACAACTATAAGCGTATATATCAGTACACTCTCCGCGGACTAGCCGTCAGCACTACTATTTATAACAGCGTTGTCCAACGTAGGGGCCCCTGACGCGCCTGCTTCCCCTTCCAACCTTTCTTTCGATCAGCGTGACTTGTTGTCAAGGAAACCTCGCGACACTAAAAAGGAGACCGTGACAGTTCCGTAGATAGGGAAGCTCAGACGCCACGCACGACATCGACGTTCACTGTTACTTTGACTCGGCAGCGTCTTTGCGCCGTGGCAACGGCGTACGATGGTGGGGACGGCTTTTGCCTGTCAAGAGGCAAGTTGGATGGCGCTGATTTATAATATTCATTTATTTAAAGTTGTACCAGTTGATCAGCAATTGCTATCAACAAGATGCAATTGTGTTCGTTGTTCTTGTCGATGTAAGTGGCGATTTGTTACGGGCGATTACTTACAGTCTCTCGAGAATTCCCGAGAATTTTCGAGAAATATAATCTGATTTTTCATTTGCAGCGGCCATCGGCATGACCAAATACGAACATTTGGCGTGCAAATGGTCGGCTCGGTTTATGACACGTGCGCCAGCGAAGTTATTTGGGAGAAAGCCGCTTTCCGGTCGTTTCGTGATTGAATTTTGAACAAAGCATGTTTTTTCCCTTCGAGACTTTTGTTTACGGCCTCAATAACTATTGCGGGTATCATAAACCCCGAGTTTCCGAAGGGGTCACAAGTGTCTCCTCCCACTAAATCACAACCCCCGTTCCGAACTGGGCTATTTGGAAATTCCTGATTGGTTACCACCGATGCACGGAGTTAACCAATTAGGATGAGTTTTGCATCACGCGCGTTTTGCCGGTAAACTGTAAATCCGGCGGACGCCAGTCTTCATCAACACGTGGACAAGGTCGATCATCTTGTCCGAGAATCGACATTTACTCTTGAAATAAAGACCATCTTTCGAATTACTGTGTGATTTAAGTGGGATAAGCTTGAACACACTTGCATTCCTTTACATTTCTGGACAAACGAAAAATATAAAAAATCAGGAGCATTAAATGCTAGTGCTACGAATTCTAATAACAGTGAAGGAATTATTAGAGCTGTTACATTAAATGTTAGAGTTATGTAGAACACATCGGGATAACAAATAAATACTGGCGTTTATTTAAGGGGTTAGGTCTTGGCCAGGTAAAAAAATATCGCATCTTTGGGAATTTATTTCTAAGTGACAAAAACATTTTTATCGATAAGAATTTTTCAATGAAGATAGAGACTTTGAATATTATATAAAAAAATTTTAACTACCCCTACAGCACACTTTGATGCCGGAACGTTGCAGAACCGTTTGCAATTTTCAGTGCAATTTCACGTGCATTGCAATTTTATTGCAACATTGTGGAAACATTGCCGTGGAATATTGCAATGGATACGTTTGTGCAATGTTCCTGGACTATTGCGCACACATTGCCGTGAAATATTGCAATGGCCACGTTTGTGCAATGTTTCGGGAATATTAGGCACACAATACTCGCGGAATATCTGTGATCGTGGTTGCAGGAACGACCCGCATAGGTTACGAGTGCAATATTGCACTCGTAACGTTTGCGCGACGTTTAGGCAACGAATCCGCACTAAATACGGAATTACGCGGAACGATCCTGAAATCTCGGCACGCAGAATACAGTCTAAGATTCCACAGGCCACAACCGAGGGAATATATGCGAACGTGGACAATATCTGACGTAAGTAATTAATACAATTATTTATTTAACACTACAGAGTTTAAACAAACTCATAAACTATAAACAGCAACAAAAGATATTTGTAAAAAAGTGTTAAATGTCCCAATTACTGCCAGTGTCCCTACTATTGCCATTTAATTGATCATAGCTAATAAAAACGTCGAGTGCAAATATGTAAGTCCGTATTCTGTGATCGTGGTTGCAGGAACGACCCGCATAGGTTACAAGTACAACCTTGCACTCGACAATACGGAACTTTTTTATTAGCTATAATCAATTAAATGGCAATAGTAAGGACACTGGAAGTAATTGGGACATTTAACACTTTTTTACAAATATCTTTTGTTGTTGTTTATAGTTTATGATTTTGTTTAAATTGTGTAGTGTTAAATAAATAATTGTATTAATTACTTATGTCAGATATTGTTCATGTTCGCATATATTCCCCCGGTGGTGGCCCGTGGAATCTTATACTGTATTCTGCGTGCCGAGATTTCAGGATCGTTCCGCGTAATTCCGTATTCAGTGCGGATTCGTTGCCTAAATGTCGCGCATACGTTACGAGTGCAATGTTGCACTTGTAACCTATGCGGGTCGTTCCTGCAACCACTATCACAGAATATGGACTTACATATTTGCACTCGACGGTTTTATTATCTATAATCAATTAAATGGCAATAGTAGGGACACTGGCAGTAATTGGCACATATAACACTTCTTTACAAATATCTTTTGTTTCTGTATACAGTTTAAGGGTTTGTTTAAACCTTATAGTGTTAATTAAGTAATTGTATTACTTACTTATATCACATTTGTCGACAGACAGAATACAGTCTTACATTGGACTTGCAACTGTAAGCCGCGGCCCTGGAAAGATAACTTCGAGCCTGGGGTTTTTCCCTACGCCTGGTCACCGTATGGTCGGTTCGGCGAATACCCTTGACTCGCCGAATACGCGGCTGAAGACGACACGACCGTTTTATGATAGGGTAGCTAGAAGCGAGGACAAAGTGCGAATCGACCCGAGGGCGAGAGCGTATTCTGTAAACGGTTGCCATTGGGTCCACTTATTCGTGTCTACATGAATAAATCTCATTTTTCAATTAAAGTATTTGTTAATTTGTAAATTGTGGACTCATTATGTGAACACGGACAATATGTGATATAAGTAATTAATACAATTAGTTAATTAAGACTATAAGGTTTAAGCAAACTGTTAAACTGTATACAGTAATAAAAGATATTTGTAAAGAAGTCTGAGCTATGAAATGTAAATCCACAAACACTAAAAACTAGAAAATAAAAAATATACATAAATAAAAATTGATGTTAAACGATTGTATTAAAAATGCGCTAAAAACTAAAAAAATGTTATTTTCTTGTACTACGCAGGATATTTCATAACAGAATATGAATCAACTTAATACAACATCAAGCGTCGAAATGAGTTTGTTGTAAGATATCCAGCTCCACGATTAGAGAGATGTAATGGGGTTTGTCAAAACGAATTTTCGTTTTTTAATAATTTGAGTTTAAAGTGTTGCACGGTTGAAATATAAGTTCGAATACGAAGGAAATTTTCGTAATCAACGGTTGTAGCTGCAGCGGTAAAGTGTTCCTCTACGGTGCTACAGGTCGCGCGCGGGTTCGAATCTCGCTGGGGTAAAAGAATTTTCTACTTATAAAAAGCATACGGACGTTATACTACTACGATTCTGCACACGGTACGTCCGGTATAAAATATATATATGTATACAAAATGCAAATAGCATTATTTTTATTTTTGGCCCTACTGCTCAAACCATTGCATGACCATTACTGTGCAATATCTCCGAAACGTTGCGTGACCATAGCTGAAAAATCCCCGAAATGTTCCGTGACCATTGCTGAAAAATCCCCGAAACGTTCCATGACCATTGCTGAAAAATCCCCAAAACGTTGCGTGACCATTGCTGTAAAATTCCGAAACATTGTTGCAGAAATATCTCCCGCAATGTTGCAGAGGGGCGGACATAGCAATGTACTTGTAACGTTTCGGGGACATTCCGTGCAATATTTCAAATGTTGCAGCGCAACGTAACTAAGACATTCCTGCAATAAAGTGTGCTGTAGGGGTATTGAAGCATTCCGAAATTTTTAAATGCGTTTTCGCGTGTACGCTGTAATTTGAGTAAAACTCTATGGATTTTTATACAATTTTGCACAGATGTTCTTAAATGTATTCTCTACCGTCCGACCGTCAATTTTTTCGATATTGTAATTTTTACCTGACTTATGCGCAAATAAAGTCCATTTTCTTACACACGAAAATGAGCTTTTTGCTTCAAAGTATAGCTATTTTATTATTTTTCAGCCAATCGAAAAAATTGACGGTCGGATGATAGAGAATACATTTAAGGCTGCCGTCTCATTTTTGTTATGGTCCGAATCGATCGAAGCGTCCCCACCCTAGTAGCACTTTTGGTTGGCCAACGGTAGCCAACAGTTGGGAATTAGTTGGGATATAGTTAGCGTTTTGCCTACAAATTCCCAACATAGGGCCTACGGCAAAAAACTTACAACAGTTTGCCAACGAATATTTAATCTTGGGCCTACAATTATTATGGTTGGTTAATTAACAAAAACTTACGACAGTTTGCCTACGAATATTCAATGTTGGGCCTACAATTACTATGGTTGGTTAATTAGCAAAAAATTTACAAGAATGATTAAATGTCATCTTACAAACGTCAGAAAATTTTCTACATGCAAAAACCTGTTATTATCTTCCAAGTTGTGATTTTTCTTTTCTTATTTATAAATACGTAATGAGGACGTCTGAAATTTTAAGGAATGAGTCTAAAGGTCGAATGATGATATTTTGTAGAATATTTCGCGTCACTGCGCAGTTTTTATAAACAATTAATACTAGTTATGTAACTAGAAATTAAAAGTGTTTACAAGGAAATGTGTTGGGTAAGTGCGAACAGCGGTTGCTTCGTAAGCGGAAAGTTTGTGTTCGATTCTCCTCATCGCGAATTTTTTTTCCCTAAACCAGGCCTAAAAAAGACGTGTTTAAGACGTCTTTTGAAGTTCTTCAAGACGCCTTCTGGACGTCTGTAAGACGTCTTTTGGAAAGAAACTGTTGGGCTTATAGAAAAAAACCTTCAGTTGGGCCTATGGAAAGAAACCTTCAGTTGGGCCTGCGTTGGTTATAATCGCAGGCCCATTTAAAAATAGCGCGACACATTAACAGTTGGCCAACGGATAACACATCATTGACCCAACAAACTCCCAGCAAATAAATGCTACTAGGGCAGTAAACAAACGGACCCTAATAAAACTACTGCGGTCGATAAAAAAAATTGTACAGCGGTGACATCTCCAGGTACTCTATGTAGACGAATTTTGTATGCATAGTTTTCTCTCTGTCTCTGCCGCACTGTTTGCCGCAGTTCTTTCTATCGAGAAGTATTGAAGGAATACGGCACGAAAGCTGCGTCTAGCGTCGGAGGCTCGCTGAACGTAAAAGAGTATAGCAATAATGAAAAATAGAGAGGTTCGGTAGTGAAGTTAGGAAACATGTCAATGAAACAATACTAATTTGCGAATCATTATTATTTTATTTATACGTAGAAGGATGTAATATTTTGTATAATCAATATGCAATTTCAAAGCATACAATTTGAATAAGGTACATCACCGAAGTGTAACACGCCGTTCGTAATGAAATTTATGCATGCTAGATATGAATTCTTCGAAAAACATGACAATTTCTTTTTTATCTAGCTATACATCAAATTATCTTTTTTATCAACAAGAATTGTCTGTTGTTTGAATACAAATTTAATAACGTAATTATCATTATTCAGCTTCGATCCTCTGTCTGTTTGTTTGGTCGTATGTTTGTATGGTTCAAATCTGGTAACTCAATTCTAATCCACTTCCAACTATCCAATTGTCTTGAAACTTTGCAGGCGTGCATAGATTGGATGACAAAACAGTATTTTAAAAAAATTAACCTTGAGGGGTTGAAAAAATAACCCAATCATCAATAAATATAACCCATAAGCACAAATCCAAACGGCTTGAAATCAGTCACACGCGTCTTTTACGAAAACGACAAAAAGCAGCTGCGTTCGGAACGCTAGTCGCATCGCGATTACTGAAAATACACAATTTATCGACAAATCATCCGTTACGTATGTACGAATAGTAAAACTAAAACTTTGCACGCGTTCGTAGTATATCACCATCGAAATTGCAATACAAGAAAAAATTATTTTTCAGTTTTTAGTGCATTTTTAATAAAATCGTTTAACGTAAAAAATTATTTTTTATATATTTTTTATTTTCTAGTTTTTAGTGTTTGTGGATTTACATTTTAGAGTTCAGACTTTTTTCAGAAATATCTTTTCTTGCTGTATATAGTTTAATAGTTTACTTAAACGCTATAGTGCTAAAGTCACTAAATAATAATTATTTTCTTGTATTACAATTTCGATGGTGATATACTACGAACGCCTGCAAAGTTTTTAGTTTTACTATTCGTACATACGTAACGGATGATTTGTCGATAAATTGTGTATTTTCGGCAATCGCGATGCGACTAGCGTCCTGAACGCAGAAGCTTTTTGTCGTTTTCGTAAAGAACGCGATAGTTGGAAGTGGATTTGGATCCATTTCGGTTAGAATGGACAATGTCGCGTATATAAGGCTCATTCCATGCCAAGCGGATGACTTTGAACACTCAATATCTGAGATTTTGTTCAAATTGAAACACGTTATAGTGCATGTGAAAATAAGAGGGGTTCTGTAAGCGACGGAAAAAGAGAGCCTCGGGCGTTGGGACTCGAACCCGCGACGTTAGGATTCGTTGCGCGCTGATCAGCCGCCTTAAGGTGGCCGTTCCAATGGGCGGCTACAGCCGCAAGCGACTGCGACTGGCGTCGTCGGAAATGGTATTTCCTATACCTAAGCGTCAAAGCCATGGCCCCACCAGGGCAACGACGCGCCGCACAGGACCTTTCGAGCACTTGAAAAAAGGGTCTATTGTCGTATGAGGTCTTGAGGACCGTCGAAGACAGTGAAAGACTAGCCTTTTTTTTATATGTACATCGTGCTCTGTTTATCCGCCGGATTGAAGAAGTCAATGACATTTGGGTGTTTCTTTTAAGATATCGGAATGAAATTTGTGGCAAAAAATAGGATAAACCTATTTCTTTCTAGTGATGTATAATTTAATACTTTTTACATCTATTAATTTGTTTTTTCTATTTTTTAACTCAATCGTGATAAAAAATTGAAAACTTTTTTTTGTACTTTCTTAGTGTTTTAAATCGTACGTTGGGGAAACATTCGGTTTTCAAGTTATAAGGAATAGTCGAATAGTAAGGGAAGTAGTATATCGTTTTGTTTAAATTAATAATCAGTCATTTGTGATAAAAATCATCTTTTATTAGTAATTCATTAACCCTCGAAGACCACAGTGGGTTACGCTAATCCAGTTCGCCCGGAAAACACCTGACATTTCTGGACGGTAAAGTATGGGGAGTTAGGGCTTTCGGGGAAAAAAGTCTGATACCTTTGCTACAAATCCCCCCCGAGAATCACTAGTATTTCAGAAGCAGGAGAGTAAACTTATTGGAAAGGTAGTCTGTGGGTTACATTTACTCAGTGTGACTATAACGTTAGAAATATATTTTTTTCTGTGTCAATTTATTATATGTACAGTATTTGTGAGTTACCAAAAGTGAAATACATTCTTTTTTTAAAGATAGAAACGTAGATATAAATAAATAACTGCATACATTTTGTCAACTTTACTACATTTATGGAATAAATTATTGTTTCCACCATGTCATCGTGTTCGCACGTAATTTCGATGCGACCCGAGGTTTATTTTTCAAGTCAACGCAGGTTGTAAAGCTGCGTCCAAGATGTCTTGACACCAAACTCACGTGGGTACACCCTAGACGTGTTACCGAATTAGGGTTATTAAATGATGCACAGTTATTTAACTAGTAATAGCAAACAAGAACTATATTTAATAAAACAATTCATGAAAAGGATAAATGCTTTGCGAGTGTGTTTTGTATGAGTCCCGTGATCTTTTTTGTATGACCTTTCGGTCGAGCGTTTTCTTTTGGACTGGTGGTCGTTCACACCCGGCCGGACTCGTCCGATTGAAGTGAGTCCGGCGTGGTGCTTTGCTCCGATTGGTTAACGTGATGAGTATCAACCAATCGGGTAATTTCCCTAGGCCCTAATACGCCATCTATTCCCTGCGCCCTTGGCGCGCCTTTTCTGGGAAAGTGGCTGAATTTGGCGGGAAAGCTTTCCTACCTGCCGGCTTAAGACGGCAAGAAAGTGCAAGGATGCCCACATCTGCAATGCACGTGGGGGCGCGTTAACCGGCGACTCCGACCCTCGCATTTATAGCCAACTCCTCACCTTTATTGCCGAGTGACAAATTGGCCCTTGCAACGGTCAAGACTGTTTAGTGAAGTGTGCAACGCAGATGTGAGGATCCCAGGAAAGCCTACTAATAAATCATCAACCTTTTGGTCAATGTAAGCCCGACTATTTTTTCCGCGAATTTATGCAACGCGGAACACATCGTATTATTTTGGATTTTTGTACAAAATTTTCATTAGATACATGGAATATATCTTAAAATAATAATCGAAAAAAAATTCATCTACGCTAGTAAATTTGCCCCCACGAACTATGCAATTGCATATAAATAATTTTTTTTATCTCCAATACGTTAGGAAATATCCAGCTGTTTATTGTTCCCGCGGACACCCGCGGATTAATAAAAAGTCACGCTTTTGTTCACAGCGAATAATATGTGAATTCTTAAAGACTGCAAAGTTACGTTTTTGATTATCCTTTGAATATCTGGCAACCAGATGTTGTCGAAGCCGTCTTTGAAAATAACAAATTGCCAACCATAAACGATAAATGAATTTTCTCTTCGCTCACAACTGTTACCTCCCAGAGGCTGCTTCGTTTGGGATAATTAAGGACACAACATAAAGGCAAAATACAGAACACAATATAAAGGTCCAAAATATAATAAAATTTGAAAATATAATAAAAAGCGGCCTTTTCGTTAATCCGTATATTGCTCTGTCAGCGGATGGCAGGTACAGGTAAATGGTGACTTCCCACCCGTAAGCACTGTTGTCCGTCGCCGAAGTGCGGAACAATACGATCATAAACCGCGACTCTAATGAGACGCTCTGGCCGATTAACCTGGCTAGTTCTTTGGAAACATCTGGTTCCATTAGACCCGAAATATACTCAAATTATACACCTGAGGTTCTCTACGCGTAGCGAGTACAATATAGTGTATTTAGTTTTTACTAAACAGTCGAGATTGAAGAATTCTACGTATCCGTATTTCACAGTTTGGTCTTTAGTTTATGTTGACAAAACGCCAAAATGAACGAACAATTTATAAGAAGAAGGAGTAAAAAATGAGTAATTTTTAATATATAACATTTTATATATTACGAATCTGATTGCGTGACTGGATTCGTTATAAAAAAGTACATCAGTTTCGCCTAACAGATTATTCTATATGGTACATATTTTCCGAGATATTGGGGCAAACGTGTTTTTCACCTCCAGATATGGACGATTGCCGATAAAAGAAAATACGTGTCAAATATTTAATGTTTCAATAATTTGTGGAATTGCATTTTGATTTGATAATAGTTAGACCCTTCTTGGTATGAAATTTACTTAGTTGTATATTATAGCAGGTTGTATTTTGCTCTACTACTACACACATAGACCATTTCAAGTGCTCGAAACCAAGTGGGATCCCGAACGCTGCGCGGCTGGTGTCTGGTCTCCGCCGATCGCGACTAGGAAATTCGGCCTAGACGCTTCCGCGCGAGGCTGTTTCGCAAAGTGATCATGATCGCGGTATGCAATTTCCAGATATCCAACTCCGCGAGGCGTGCCTCGCGAGGAATCCTCGCAAAGTCGATACGCACCTTATGGCCCACCTTTTCTAGTACCCAATACGTCAGCGGGTGCTTCTATTTTGATATTGCAACGCGTGTTTATACTCGAGAGATAAGTGATCATCAGGTCGGCGCATACGTTCGTTCGCTTTATTGATACAAAGTGCTTATTACAGATATAAGAGAGTTCCTATTCTTTGGCAATACGGCGTCAGGCCGCTTGCTGTATCTAAACTCTCTCTTCATTCAAACAAGCAATCCTTTGAAGAATTTCCATATATTTTTATGCTACATAAAAGGGTGAATTGAATAACAATAACAGAATTTATCATTTGAAGTATCTGATGTTAAAATAATTTTAAATGTATTCATTGACGTACCGCATTAAAACACAAAGCAAAAGAAATGAATGTGTTTCCAAAACATGGTTTGTTATAATTGGAAATATATTTATAAAATTTTTAAAAAATACTTTGTATCAATATATTGATACACGCTTTGTTATAATTGGCAAATTTACCAGTTCATCTAGGTGCCAGGAAAGTGACAAAAAATATAAATATTGAAGAAAAATGTTTTCCTTTCGAGGCTGGCGTTCCAATGTGCGGCCGGCGACTACGGCCGGCGACTACGGCCGGCGACGGTCCCACTTGTGCAAGGGAGAAGTATGCATCTGTTTCTCCTTGCACTAGTGGGACCGTCGCCGGTCGCAGTCGCCGGCCGCACATTGGAACGCCAGCCTTGATGATGAAAAGTATGAAATATATTTATATTTGTAATAAACACTTTCTATCAATAAAGCGAACGAACGTTTGCACCGACCTAATAATGCCTATTATATATGATTAGTATAGCCTATTGGAATACGCTATTGGTACAAGCTCAATTTCGAAAAGAATGTGGTCTAGTCCGTTGTTTGCTCGCTGCCTCAATTAATTAATTTGCATGGACTGAAAGCCCGTTTCGTTAAAAGTAGTGGGATTTAAATATTTTTTGTCAATTTAATCGGGAGAATGCAAGGAATTGGTATCATTTTCATATTGATACGATGAAAAATAAAGAAACTCCGTTTCTGTATACATAAAATGAGATTATATTGCAATGAGAATATTTTGAGCTTACAATCTTTTCTATATTTATTAAAATCTTTATTTCTGTCTTCTTGGGTCGCTTCACCCAATTAGCCGATTGGAAGGTTGCCTAAATATTGTATAATTTCGTAAGAATGTATTAACACTTTGTGAACAGTACTTATCTATTACATTGGTACCAGAATAACATGGATACAGGTTTGCAGATATTTCTGCACTTTCCATAATATGTATATTTATCAAATTTTTTTAGTTTTATTGAAATTGTTGACGTTATTTTTTTAAATAACGGCAAACTTTGTTATGAGTTGTATATTAACACTTTTTTTATGAACTTGCTCAATAATATTCAGCATTTTCAACGCGAAAAATGGAATGTTGCATTTTTCCCCTATTTCTTGGAATTCGCGCCCACTGTACGATATAGAATACAGGTGATTATTCCATTATTGGAAAATATTGTCAAATCTTGTTTTCGCAGTTGCAAGGACAAATATATGTTGATTATACAAGTTCGCGGAAGGTAACTAAAAAGCCGACAATTACTGATATTTTTTCAATGGGTTTCTTATGGAAAAATAACTGTATATAACGAATTATTTGCTATTACTGTGCAGAATCGATACTAATCATTTCTGACCCCTTTAACTTTACTTTAACAAACTTTAAAAGATACGATTTAAAATTCTGCACGAAACCAAAAATTTGAGATGTGTTTACACGCAGATCAGATGTAGCTGTCATGATATTTTTACCTTTTTTTATAAGAGCTCATATTATTAGTTTACATGAAATATGTATATAAAAAAAACATAATCCCATAAGTTATGAATTCTGACTTCTTTCCTTATTTCTGGATAATCTGTCCGAATGTGACGATGAATCGCAGCAGAGCGGCTAGAGTCGCAGAGCGGCTAGAGTCGCTAGACTGCTTCTAGAGGAGTATAGCGGCAGCCGCAGTGCGACTAGGAGATTCTGCCGTTATGGCGGAAAACAGACATTCATAGCATTATGTTGTGTCTCGAGTAGCCTAGGCTGCTCATGAACCAGACGCGCATAGACTATAGCAATACTGGCGCGGCCGCAGCAGTCGCAGCCGCGGTCGCCGGCGGCTGTAGCCGCCCATTGGAACGGCCACCTTTAGTCATCACGACCAACGCCAACTCTCCGAGGTCCCTTATAGTTCCGTCGCTACATAACCCACAACACGTCGGGGCGCCACCTATGTGCCACTCGCACCATACGCCGTTCCCTAAAATGCCGCAACTCTTACAGATCAAGTTGTCACATTTTGCCACATTCAAAATTGTTTTATAACCCAGATAGCACCCGACGTCTATAAGCCCTCTTTAAGACGTCTGTTTCAGACTTTCAAGACATCTTAAAGACGTCTGCTATTTTCTGAAAGATGTCTTAAAGACGTTTATAGACATTTTTGAATGTCGTGAGTCAGGAAACTGTACGTCTTTAAGACGCCTTTTGAACAGTTTGTAGACATCTTATAAGACGTCTTTTAAACGCCCTGTAGACGTCTATTTCAAACTTTCAAGACGTCTTTTAAACGCCCTGTAGACGTCTATTTCAAACTTTCAAGATGTCTTTTAAACGCCCTGTAGACGTCTATTTCAAACTTTCAAGACGTGTTTTAAACGCCCTGTAGACGTCTATTTCAAACTTTCAAGACGTCTTAAAGACGTCTGCTATTTTCTGAAAGACGTTTTAAAGACGTCTGTAGATGTTTTTGAACGTCATTAGTCAGAAAACCGTACGTCTTTAAGACGTCTTTCAAACGCCCTGTAGACGTCTATAAGACGACTTATAGACATCTTTAAGTGGTCGTGAAGACGTCTTAAATACGTCTATTGCAGACTTTCACGACGCCTCAACGACGTCTTCGTAAGGACTTGATTAGGCCTACCGCAGCCCTTTAAAGAGATATTAGAGATATTAAGCGTGACTTGATGAGTGTTTATTAGAATTAATATCTTTTAATGAAAATAAGTATTTTGAAAAAAGAAGCTGGTCAATATTTTCGTTTCTTTATAAAAAAGAAGAACGTCTTGCAATAGCGAATGATCGAGACATTTTTTGGCATATACAAGTTCAAGTCGAAAATATAAATTTCCTTCATCAAAAAACGCCAGTACTCGGGAGTGACGGTATATGATCTTCCCAGCTCTCTTATAGGCATAACTGCTGTATCCCACCTGCGAGAAGCGCTCGGCCCGGTCGCCGCTTGGCGGTCGCGTACTATCCATCGCGAGCCGGCCTAGTCATGACTTGTTTATGTACATATGCGTCTTTAAGACATCTAAATGCAATCGTTTAAAAAAACGTCTTGGCATGGACGTCTTAGAGACGTCCTAAACACTTACTCGGGCAGACGTCTTAGAAGCATCTCAGGATAGTCGTCTTAAAGGCGTCTTAACACAGTCGTTTAAAACACGTCGCCACACAAACGCCTTAAAGACGTCTTAAAGACTTCTGTAGACAGACGTCTTAGAAATGTCTCAGCATAGACGTCTTAAAGACGTCTTAATATGGTCTAAGACGTTTAGACCAAAAACAGACGTAAAATGGACGTCTAGAAGACGTTGTGTGCTATCTGGGAAATACAGACCCTCAAAGTACAAAACTTTCATCGATTTTTTTTAAAATTACCTTTCGAATTTGGCAAAATGATAAATCCTCCTTATTTTCACATGGGCTCTAACATATTTCAATTTGAACAAAATCCCCAGGACGACGGGGAGGAAATAGCCATGGGGGAACAATATTTATATTTACTCATAAAAAATATTTTAAAATGATTGTTTAATGATTGTTTATGCTGTTTGTTTTGATAGAATGTAAAACTTCCACATTCGCTATCGTGTCAGCTTGAACGTTTCAATAATATACTCCTGAGATTTTCCAGATGAAAATAAATTTAAACACAGCATAAATCGGATTAGTTTTAGCATTTTTAGATTAGAAATGTTACATTTATATTTAATTACCAAATACAGTTCTAGAAACAATCCGATTTTTACCGTGTTTGAACTCATTTTAATCTAGATAATCTCAGCAGTATGTTACTGAATACTGAAAACGTCACGTTTTACATTTTATTAATACATAATCCATCGCAAGCAACACTGTATGCCTCTCAAACTGAGATTAGAAACCGCAGAATAGCTCAAATCCTCAGCTCCAAGAGAGATAACGGATAAATATAAAGTATCTTTTATTCTAATTTATCCAGATATTATCTTTGCCCATCTTTGTTCTCCAGCCGCTTCGCCGTTATTCATTCAAGCCTTCCTGACGAGAAAATAGTAATAGGGGAAATGCGGCAACAACGCAATACGACTCTCGATACGAATCGGCAACCATCGACGAAGTATAGGATAGACCTATCACCTTATGGGACTTCGTGTCACCACCCAAACTGTATTACTGACCCATAATTCGAGGACTGAATTTAGCGGCCTCTGTTCATGAACAGCGTCCAACTCCGGAACTACTCTGAAATGTGTTGAAATGCTGAAAGGTGTGTACGTGCTTGTATACGTGTGACTTGTTTAGTGCGAGAGTTTGACATAGAGGGCACGCTTTTGTTACGCTACGCTTTGGCTCGATTTGTCAGCGACTCATGTGGATTCACGTGGATTTTTCTTCAAAAATCTATTTCGGTGATCTGGAGACTACCTATATGGCGCCGAAATATGGTTCTTCTTGAAAGCTTATACAAGCTATAAATTGCAAGATGACATTGATTGTTAGTACTTTATGTGTAGTGGAACACTTAACTAATATTTTCGCGTATCGTACGTCGAAAAATATTAAAAATTGACGCTGTTACTGACATTCCCGCAAATCTCTACACTCCACGCATGTCTAAATAGACGGTCCCCATCCTAAAACACGTATAAATCATTGAGAACAAGGAATCCGAACGTTTTTGTAAAATTTATATTCGTAGTTTTCGGGACCCGAGGACATTTTGCAATAGTTTATTTATTACTTAAGAACGGTAGATTAGTAGTTAAAACTCTACGTTTCGTTACAAATTGATTGGCCCTTATTAATTATTGTATGGATTTAAAAATTGTAAAAACATCTACGATGTAAGTACCCGAGCGTATCGCTTGCATTAAGATCTGTTTTCATTATTCCTAGAGTACATATGAGAAAACAGTTATGATATTTTTTAAAGCACAAGTAAAAAAAAATGTTCTGTTTTACGGCCGTCGCGACTCGCGAGTGAGGTAAATTGGAAGGGAAACAGCATGGTGGTCCTTTACGCGACAAACGATCATTCCGGCAGCGGCAACAAAGTATAATACCTATATTGTCTTCTTGCGATCTCCGCGCGCCTGATTTTCGCATGTCGATGTCGGCCCACGGACAAGCTATGCTCAAATGCCCGTATTGAAGCAGATTTCACTTTCTTCCATAAATTCTGCAAAAGTCGTAATCAGTAACTAAAAGCGGAAAACATGTATGTACACATGCTAAGCTAATTGTAAGATGAAATTTTTACATTCTCTGTTTCGCCTTTATTTGAGCATTTATGGCAAATTAGTGAGATTTTTTTAATAAAAGGAAAATCAAACACGACGTCATTCGGATAAGTATGTCTGTACCTACTGTCTGGCTCACATCCAAAATCGCACACTCATTAAAATCGCATAACATTTTAAACATTGGTCCAAATTATTTGAGTTTTTTTTTTTGAGAAGGTAGAAGGATTAGTTTGCTAAGTGACGTATTTCGTCGTTTTGAAAAAAATTGCAACTGGTCGGCATAGCAAAAGAAAATAGTAAAGGTCGTTTCCTCAATTTTTTTTGAGCTTGTAATGAAGATTCAAAAAAACCGTTTGTAAATTTAAGTAAGTTGTATACATGCTAAAAATTTCAATAAAAATCGGTTAACGTTGCTCTGAGCTACAAACGTTTAAAGATCGCAGAATATGGTCGAAAATCGCAAAATTCCCGAAATCACCGATTTTCGACCATATTCTGGGATCTTTAAACGTTTGTAGCTCCGAGCAACGTTAACCGATTTTTATTGAAATTTTCAGCATGTATACAACTTACTTAAATCTACAAAAGGTTTTTTTGAATTTTCATTACAGGCTCAGAAAAAAAGTTGAACAAACGATCTTACTATTTTTTTTGCTATTCCGACCAGTATTTTTTCAAAACGACGAAACACGTCACTTAGAAAACTAATCCTTCTAGCTTCTAAAAAAACTTAAGTCGTTTGGACCAATTTTAAAAATGTTATGCGAATTTAAAGAGTGTACGATTATGGCTGTCGGCCACTGTATAAGCAACGGATTCATGCGTATTCGGAGTAATTGTTGGAAGGGCGTAGTGTTTGGGTCATTCCACGCCAAATAGATCACTTTTTTCCCTCGATGTCTCGGATTTTTTTTAAACTTGAATATGTTGTAGCCATCGTGGAATTAAGGAGGGTTTCAGTCATCATTTTGTCGATTTCGTGTCTGTTTAAAAAATACATGGCCTAGAATATTGCGATTTTTGCCTATTTTCATGAAAATGGGTTGTACTCATGAATTTTTGTCTCGGTAAATATTTGTCGGATTTAGTTTATTCTTACGGCATTTTAATATGGGAGGATCAGCGTTTCTGAATAAATTTTATCCAGATCGAAAAAGTAATTTTGCAATATTGAAAATTATAAACAAATTTTTATTTTGCAAATTCCGGCTCGAGGTCGCGATTTTAAAAATAAAAAAAAATAGTACCATATTCCTTGAAGTTTTTTCTACAAAATGAGCCTATCCCCAGGGTGGTGCGGCTCCTATTAACGTCGCAGTGGGGTGGTAAATACGGCGGTTCGCGCCGATTCAGGTAAGCGGACCAGGCGCCGCGCGGACGCTCAGCTACTAAGGCAAGGTCCCACTAGTGCAACTGCGCGCCGCGCACGACGTTTTCGTCCACTTGAAAGGGTCTAATTTATGAGATCGCGCGCACAAAATGGGCCGACGCTCTGCCAGGCGCGCACGCGAATGCTTGGCGCGCACGTTGAAGACAGTGGAAATACTAGCCTCCTTTTCTACATCTTGGTTTCTTTATCTAAATAAAGCTAACGACGGCGGTTATGCCAGTAGCCGAAACAACGCCTTCACACTTCATACTACTTGAAATGTTTGAAGGGGTTTACTACGTCTCGGTCACAGATTGCTGGAAAGTGTGTTTCAAATAAAATTATGGTATTCTGTATTCCCGGCGTCCTGTTTGTTTTTATTCTCACACGATATGAGATTGAGGGTAGAGGGGAGATTATATCATAACCAATTGGATCAGCATTCCTCCCAGACGCGAACTTTCTACCCCTGCACAGTAAATACACGTGTATCATTTCTTCTGATTAATTCGCATTTCTGAAATGGGTAGGCAAGTATATCCTGGTGTGTGTACTTAAAGTCCCGAAATATCTGGCTTATAGAGGATGTCATAAATGCTGTTACTTTATTGCATACTGAAACATTTGTTTTTAAGTAATTAGGTACCTACATTTAGTTTACCTGAAGGTACTAACAATGGTTTATGACTTAGAAACTGATTAAAATTTGACTTCCGTACATCCACAAATGTCGAGATGCAATGCGATAGGAAACGGAATTACAGTTAACACATTTACTGCTGAGGCGGTCACCGGCGGTGAACGCTTTGAGAGAAAGTAGATACATAATGTTATTACGAGTAATCTGAAATAGTAAATGCACCATTGTACTATTAAATAGTTTACTTTTTTAGGCGTATGAATAGCCTCTGGCGTGAACGAATGAACATAGAAGTCACGGTAAAATGATATTTTTACACCTAAGTAGCATTTTCTTGCAGGATGAATCAAAGCAATAACTTAATTGTTTTTGAGAAATAGAATAATTTGAAAGTGATAAAGATGGACAACTATAATTCAGTGTCACATATCTGCATACATAGTGTATTACAATTATGATGTATCTAGAAACAAGTATACCTATCGCAGCAGCATAATTGTTGCTATTTACAGTAATAATTTTCATGTCATTGCTTGCTTTAATATATAAACTAAATAGTAGACCATAAACACACGTATGCAAGTGATATGTAGGAGTAAAGAGTAAATTTGCGTTGAAAAACACACATTTTTTCAGTCTTTTCGACAATGCGCGCCGTGCATTCGCGTGCGCGCGTGGCAGAGAAATCCCGGCATAGCGCGCACACGAACGCTTTCGACGCGCGGGTCGTCGTAAAAGTCGACCCTTTCAAGTGCTCCAAACTCCTCGAAAATCCGAGAAACTCGTAAATCTGACCTGTGCGCGGCGTGCAGTTGCACCAGTGGGAACGTCTTTCTGCAACAAAGCGACCTTGCGCGTCGAAAAAAACGTGCGCGGCGCGCGGTTGCACTAGTGGGACCCTGCCTTTACGGTCGACTGATCGTACCGCTACCATGCCATATTACTTCAATGAGGTCTAAAAACAATATCGATGGATCCCGTACTCGTCTGAATGGTGCAATTTATACTTGCAGAAGAACTTTGCTAACCCAGTCTTGGCCAATGACTTTTTTTTTATAATAATCAGATTTCTAAGTATCAATTTGTCCTATCGTTGTTTATTTGTTAAAAAATTGTCATTGCTCCATGGAAACCACAGGAAGGTAGTGCGCTGCTTCCATCAGGGAGAGGGGTAAGGATGGGTCAAGAAGGATGGCATGGATAAGGATCATTTCGAAAGGGATGGGCTGGGGGATTAAGGGTTGCGAATAAGAAATCGGCCAAAATTATTTCATTGTGCTGAACACAGTACCATTCACCACGTGTGGATAATCAAATTCTTACACCCGTAGCTTTATATGAATGGGCAAGAACATCTTATCCAAACATTACGTTTGATTACGTAAAACAGGATGAAAAGAAAACCCATGCTGCTAGCTTAGAAGCTCGCTTTGCTGCAGCACTTGCTATCACTGGCACCAGAAGCTTCCATAGCTTTATGCCAATATCACAAAACAAAATTTTATCTAAAACTTTTTCGTCCGATGAAAATGGTACTGTGTTCAGCACAATGAAATAGTTTTAGCCGATTTCTTATTCGCAACCCTTAACCCCCCAGCCCATGCCCTTCGAAATAATCCTTATCCATGTCATCCTTCTTGACTCATCGTTACCCCCCTCCCGATGGAAGCAGCGCACCACCTTCCTGTGATTTAAATCGAGCAATGACAATTTTTTAACAAATAATCAACGATAGGACAAGTTGATACTTAGAAATCTGATTATTATAAAAAAAAGTCATTGGTCACGAGTGGGTTAGTAAAGTTCTTCTGCAGGTATAAATTGCACCATTCAGACGAGTACTGGATCCATCTATATTGTTTTTAGACCTCATTGAAGTAATATGGCATGGTAGCGGTACGGTCAGTCGACCGTAATAGCTGAGCGTCCGCGCGACACCCGGTCCACTTATCCGATTCGGCGCGAACCGCCGTATTTACCACCCCACTGCGACGTTAATAGGATCCACACCACCCTGGGGATAGGCTTATTTTGTAGAAAAAACTTCAAGGAATATGGTAGTATTTTTCAGATTTTTAAAATCGCAAAATAAAAATTTGTTTATAATTTCAATGTTGCAAAATTAATTTTTCGATCTGGAAAAAATTTATTCAGAAACGCTGATCCTCCTATATTAAAATGCCGTAAGAATCAACTAAATCCAACAAATAGTTACCGAGATAAAAATTCATGAGTACAACCCATTTTCACGAAAATAGGTAAAAATCGCAAAATTCAAGGCCATGTATTTTTTAAACAGACTCGAAATCGACAAAATGATGACTTAAACCCTCCCTAATTTCACGAGGCCTACAGCATATTGAAGTTTAAAAAAAATCCGAGATAACGAGGGAAAAAAGTGATCAATTTGGCGTGGAATGACCCGTTTGGCTTTGCTATCATCCGAAAAATTTCATACAATATGTTGCAAATACCGTGATGAAAATAAAACAGAAAATATAAAAATTTCATTTTTCAATAGTATAGATGATTTCGTCCAACACGTATTCCTGCCTTTGGCTACTGATCGCTATCTGGCCGCGCGAGCGAGCTGTGGCACGAATAATTGTTTTTTTCTATAAATAAGCGATCAGGCCCGCCGTGCACGTGAAGGATGCAGTATCAGACGTCCGAAAGCCGGAGCGAGACAAAGTATCAACGCATTGTCTGTTTCACGTCTGTCAGCACTCAACCGATGCACCAAACTCATCATTGTTTAGGAAATACATACATACATTCAGATGTACATACTTAAGAATGTTAGATACTGTGCAATTTCAATTGTTAACATCCTGTCAAGTTTTAGCCATTTGCTTGCAAAAAGTGTTATTGGCATTTTTGGCTTGACAAGTGCTACGAACTGGTAAAGGCTCATTAAGAGCAAACGCCTGATTTAGCGAGCTCTGCTTGCAAGATATTTCAAGTCGCATCGATTTTTGCCTTCAGGTGCATCGCGTTTCTGGGAACGGCATTTGTTTTAAAAAAAAAAGACGAACTTTTCGGGGGCTGACCTCAATAATCGATGAGAAAAAGGCCGCACATCTACTGAATGTTCGCTATCGTATTATTTGTTGGGCTTTAAAAAAATATGTTATTATATTACCTCTTTCTGTACCAATCTTTTGCCGCAACTTCCTCATACCAAAATGTGTCGTAATTGGTTTCATTTTAGTAGAAAAATCTGACATACAATACAGATATTTGCATAATAATAAAAATATTAAAAAATTATTTTTCCATTCGAGAATACTGCATATTAATGCCCCTGTATTCCTTTCAAGCGCCGACCAACATGTTACAAAGAGTCGGTAGCTTCTGAACAATTTTAGAAACCTATGTAAACCTGATACCTATGTTCCCACATTTAGAAGAGTGATAGGAACTAGAGGAAATACTGTATTGCGTTGTCTCAAGCGTAAATGTTGTAAAACGTTTATAAGACCGACTCGAAAAATCCGATCTTACCATATTTTATGGAAGAAAGAAAAGCATGTATTTAGCCGCGTAATATAACATTTTTAATAGTTTTCTTAGCAAGGTTAGTCAATTGAATGTCAGGGTGGCTTAAAGTAATTATTTAAACATTTAAAGACAGTTCTTCGAAATATAAAAGAATTAATTATGGCTACAGTCCCTAGTAATAATCCCACTAAATATAAAGTATTGAATGAAATAACTTTTCTCCCGCTTGGGATCACAAGTCAATTTCCGCTTACCCAGGCTCAAAAATATCGTTCCAACTACCCCTAATGTAGGGTGGGGAAAGCACCCCTTTCATGCGGTCGCCCAGCCTAGGGAAAATGCTCAGGCTGGATGCGCGTGATCTTTATGTAGTCATATACATATTGGAAAATACAATATGTAATATACATATAGGCCGGTATTCATAGTGGCATAATTATTCTTACGATCGGCTTAAGCATGCGGCTTCCTCTACTACTTAACCTAGTACACAGCGACGAAACTAGGGGTGGGCAGCGGGTGTTTTTGCACCGGGCGAAGATTTGCGGGGGGGGGGGGGCGTCAAATGAGAAATCTTTATAGAGAAAAGACATAGGGTAACTGTGCTCGTAGTTGACAGTGTACCAATAGTTGACACTTTTATTTTCAGTCACGAATTAGCTTTCTATTAAAAGAATGTTTTTGACTAATACGCTGTTTGAAAAAGTATTAGTCAAAAACATTTTTTTAATAGAAAGCTTATTATTCGTGACTGAAAATAAAAGTGTCAACTGTTGGTATACTGTCAACTACGAGTACGGTTACCCTAATGTTGGAAAAGCAACATCAATGGCTTTATTTAAATTTATATTATATTACGTTATTCCGTCAGGAATAAACGAGATACACATTTTATAGAAATGTAATGAAGAACTTAATAGTCAAAATTTATTTATCTGTTATCAAACAACAAACAAATTGGGGTACCTGCAATATGTTTGAAACCAGTTAATAAACACGTTTATTATGTCTTCTTTATGTAAAGTATGGACTCAAGCACCTAAGGTGGGCAATACAAAGAGGTAAAATGTTGGGGGCGGGGGTTCCACAGAATTCTTGCTCCGGGTGCTTACAACCTAGTTTCGTCCCTGCTAGTACACGGAAAAAGATCAGTGCCGTAAGGAACGATGAAAGGCCAGCATCGTTCCCAACGGTGCTGAGCATGGTGAAAACCGGTGCTGGGCCCCATTCACGGCGCTGTTCAGCACCGAAAAACACCGTTGTGAATGGACGAAAATATCGGTGCTGAGCCCATTCACAACGGTGTTTTTCGGTGCTGAATAGCGCCGTGAATGTGGCCCAGCACCGGTTTTTACGGTACTCAGCACCGTTCCCAACATCCTTTATTAGTCTACACGGAAAAAGGATGCCGAATGCTTAACCTAGATAGCACCCGACGTCTATAAGCCGTCTTTAAGACGTCTGTTTCAGACTTTCAAGACGTCTTGAAGACGTCTGCTATTTTCTGAATTAGTCATAACGTTCAGGCCGTGTTAGATTTTAAATCTTTCCGATACAATTTAATTTTAATTCCTACCACTCGTAGCATTGTAATCTTATTTTAGACTGAATCGATAATGTTGAGTGTGACACGAAAATTGTAAGGGGGCTCGTGAGCCCCCCGAGCATGTGACACAAAATTACATTGCTTGATAGGTCTATCCTATACCTGGTCTGTGCGGCAACTATGTCTTTCCTACATTTATCGGCTAGCTTGGACTTCCACCGGTTCTGATGGTACATGGCGCGAATATACCATCAGCGCCGGTGACGGAGAAACCTTGAAGCCTCATTCTGTCATTTCTCAAGTCTGTCTCAGTACACGAGTCATAAATTATTATTATTATTATTATTATTATTAAACGTCTTTATTGCACAACACAAGCAGAAAACAACGAAGAAAAAGTAAACAACGACAAAAGCAAAGGCCACGTTCAGTCAATGACTGTTTTTCAACTTAACCTAAGACGATAACTTAACCTAGGCTTAAAATAATATAGGAAAATTAATAAAAGAAAGAATACAGAACATACTGACCAGACCGCAAAGTGGACTATATAACATTATAACGGGTGAAGCTGCACAAAGAGTTTACAGGAGCATCTGAAAGAGGAGAGAGTCGGAAATGCGCGGATTTCGGAAGGGCGTGAATTATAATAATGGGGAGCGACGTAGGAGAAGGAAGCGCGAAGGTAGTTTGTACGATGACAAGGGACAGACAGCATGTCTTGCAAACGAGTAGAGTGAGCAGTGTGAAAGGAAGCGTTGGTAGGGAGAAGGTTAAACAGGTAAGGAGGGGAGCAGTCGCGTATGGTTTTATAAATGATGCAACAGAGATGGAGAATCCATCTCTGTTTCATCGGGAGCCAGCCGGACTTTTCCAGGAGAGGCGAGATGTGGTCAAATTTACGGGCACAAAACGAGAAGCGGAGGCAGGAGTTCTGAACGAGTTGAACACGGGAGACAAGACTGGCGGAAAGACGAGGACCATACACAATATCACAATAATCGAATAATTCATTATTATTTCAACGTACGGTGCTTATTAGAGTTCAAACGCACCAGATCCGCCTGCACGGATGTCTTCTGGAGGCAACTATATCCGCAAAAACTTCCTTCTTGCCAATTCCAGGATGAAAGTTGGTTGAAACGGTTTGTTTACTACATCGCGTATACGTACACGCTTCTTCTAGCTTGTGTGAGCGTACGCACACATTCAAGGCACGATGAGACGGCAGCTTTAAGAACAACTGTGCAAAATTGTATAAAAATCTATAGAGTTTTACACAAATTATAGCGTACATCGTTTCGGAAAACATGGTTTCGAGAAAACGCATTTAAAGTTTTCGGAATGTTTCGATATTTGAAAAAAAATGTTATATATTATTTAAAGATGTCTCTATCTTCATTGAAAACTTTTTATTGATAAAAGTGTTTTTGTCACTTAGAAATAAATTCCTAAATATGCGATATTTCGTGACCTGGTCGGGATGGTCTAAACCCTCAATAGACGTGAAATACTGATAGGTATAAAGTAGGTACAATAGGTATGGCGGTTTTCGTGTACAACGTACCAAGTCGACCGTGAGACTGCGACATATCCTTCCTCCACACATACGACCACGTCGCATCCACAACACGACACGAGCTGTCTGGCGCCAAATACAAAATTTTTCTTAGCATTAAATTTTAATATCTGAATTATACGTGACGACAGTGATTGTTATACAGGAGATAATAGCGTTTCGTTACATAATGGAAAGGAATGTGACGTTTCTGTAATTGTTAGATACAAAATACCATGGCATGGCACTCGACGCAAAGCAAAGAGTCACCCACTTACTGCATTTTCTGGAGTAGCAGTAGCTTGGCTTACCACGAATAGAATTATCGAGAGCAGTAGTATTTTTTCTGTTCATGAATCACAGATTAGTAAATCATCTCGTAAGGGAAACCAATAGATATGGAGTACAGCAAACCCGCAATTTTGTAAATACAAATCCTAACGAGATGAAAGTATGATTCAGTCTTCTGCCTTTGATGGATTTGGTACAGAAGCCATCTATTTATTTGAGGCATTTGATGGAAAAAAGGCACACAGGCTTATGTGCCCTTTATCCTTAAATCTTAGGTATATGTTATATATATAATATACCAAGGACATATTCAGATATATTGGTCGTGTTCAGATATATTGGCCGGTGAGTTTCGTGAAGGGTATTCTCCCACCACACCGTTTGCCTGCCTCGGTGCTCCTTTTCTCTACGTCTCACTCTCTCTCAGGATACGCCTCGTCGTCGTGCGGTGGGGATTGGTGTCCGTCAGGCTAAGCCGAGCAGCGTTCCCATTACCCCACCATAGCCTTCGGGGGCCACGCAACTCTAACTGCCAATCCACGATCATCAGGTGATGGTGGCTGATTTCTCCTCGAGCGCTGCTCGCGAAAACGAATCCACCGGCCAATACAAGGTCATCCGTTAAAACTGTAACCTACGCGCGCGCGAACAGATAAAAATGGCAACACCGCCTCACGGACGCATTCCACTACAACCATTCACCGGCCCGGCGTTCGGAGGGCTACCAGCGACCGCTGAACAGTGATGCCTGAGCTTTGAAAATTTTAGGATGGTCTCTTTCAAATTAACGTCGTAAAGAGCTATTTGAAATTTCCCGGCCCGGGTTGAAAAATTTGGAGCCTTTTTCGTATAACTTTTGAAATATAAAAGACTAGCAAAATATACCCGCGCTTCGCTGCGGGCCTAAGAGATATTAAGGACTCCATGAAAACACATTTCACCCCTTTTCACCCCCCCCCCCCAGGGGTTGATTAACGCAAAATCCTGAAATCGATTTTTAGGGATTTGTGTGGGAAACCATTGTATGTAAAAACTAAGTTGATATCTAATCGGGCCTAAGAGATGTTAAGGAATCCGAGGAAATAAATTTTACCCCTTCTAACCTCTTTGGGGACGGAATTCCCAAAAATCCTTCCGTAGTGGGCGTCTACGTCATGAAAACAATGTACTTGCCAAATTTCACGTTTCCAGGTTAAACGGTTTGAGCTGGGCGTTGATGAGTCAGTCAGTCAGTCAGTCAGTCAGGACTTCTTCTTTTACATATATAGATTAAAAACTTTCTGCCCTCTTAAAATAGAAAAAGAAAACAGAAGGAAAACTGGAAAACTGTATAATAATAATGAAGGTAAAAATTCCAAAGTAACTGGGGTATGCGAATGGGATATGCGATTGGTATATGCGATTGGTGCTACTATAGCTCTCGATTCCTTTCGCAGCGGTCTTAAGGTGTTATGCCTAGTCAGGAGGCCGAAAAGCGGCGAATTGTGAATTTTTTTGGAAAAACGGAAGCATGTATTTTTAAAGAACTTTTACGCTTAAAAGAACAACATTTAAAGAAGACTTGGTAATTTTTTCGTAAAAAATATTTAAGTTTATAATAAAATTACAACCGATATCCAAGAAGCCTTTTTACAAAGTTGTTTTGCGGTGAGCACTGCCATTCGGAACCAGATTATCTAAAATCAAAAAACAAAAAAGATTTCGTTAGTATATTAATGTATCTTCCAATTGACCGGGGGAATTTCCGAAATATTAATTTAAAATAAAATGGCAGCTATTTAAAGTTTGAAGTCCTGATTTTCGCGCGAAAAACGGCCATTTTCGTTGATAAAATCGAAAATGTACATTGAAAAGAAAATGCGAACGACATTCTGTTAATTTTTATATAAAAAAATAAGCCCACAAAATTTTAGAAAGATTGGTGCAGTGGTTGTTGAGATATCTTACTCACCGTTTTCGAAAACATTGTTTCGAGAAAAACGCGTTTAAAGTTTCAGAAGCTGATTTCACCTAATTAAAAAATTTATTTTTATCTTACATGGAATCATCTACTCCAGGCCCATATAGAAAACCTTCTGCTGCAGTTGCTGCCTCCAAAACGTCGATCTGCTTTTGTCTACGGAGCATTCTTTGTTCCCGGGTGCTCTCTTGCGCTCTCTTGTCTGAGATGCTGATGCGCTCCGCGTCTTCTTCTTTGCAAATTCATGGCCGTTTTGACTAGTGTTCACTCCCATGGAGTACATCATTGTTAGCAATACTCCTGTGCCTTCATTAAACATGCAGGCGGCGATGTTTGCCGCTAATTCTACAATAACTGATCCGCTTGGAATAATTTTTGGACTTATCTTCCAAATTAGTTGGTTGTAGCTCTCATTGTTGTTTTGAGTAAATCCACCTAAACATCTTTGCAGTAAAGTATCTTTACTCAAGTCTTCGTAAATTGGTTTTCTTTTTTCGTTTTTTTCCTTTTTTCGTAAATTGGCTCAACACATCTTCAGGTAAAGGTTGATAGTCGTGTGTGAACGACGCCAACACTCCTTCTGCCGAAGCGCGCTGCCAAGCGCACCAGGAATCAGCACCAGCCGAACACCTTTTATGATTTGGTTTCGCATCGTTGGAACTATAATGATCATACGTTGCCCATATTGCATTATACATATTCTCCTCTGAATCGCTAATCCGTCTAATTGCTAAACCGTTGTTTCGTGTACATACTGTAAATAGTTTTATTATCTAGCTGTAAGATTTTAATCACCGTGTCTCCATCTAGCGTGTCATGCGATGCTCATGTGCTTCTCTCTCCCCACTCTTAACCGATCGTCGCGGTTCTTCGCGAGAACCGCGCTCTCGTTAGTCGGTTCAAAAGTCACCTGCGCGACACTCGTAATTATTGTACTGCTCCATCAAAGCGAGAGAGAGAGAGACGCAGAGAAACGTGAAAACGAACTCGTTACTACATTTCAAACACTTCTTGGGTTTTCACCATCATCTTGTGATAAGTTTATTAATCCGCCATTATACTACACTGGAGACTCTCTTTTTAAACTGAACTCCAAATTACAACTACTTAATCTTACTTACGCCTACTTAATCCTAGTTAATCCTAAAAATCCTCAGTCTACCTTATACCTACTTAAATCTAAATACGCTAAGGAAGTAATCTCGAATTCTGGAATCAAACACCGTAATAAACAGATAATTTGTCTATCATTTTACCGGTCAATTTGCCTTTACCTCCGAGCGTTATTTTCTTCTTTTTTTATCTTTACTGTTGACTAGTATAACTGATTTTTTTACACACTCACAAAGACGAGATCCCATTCTTTTTTGAACGTGTCCAATACATTCTTTCTTGGTTATCGGTGTGTCGCCATATGGAGCAACATTTACAATTCCGGTGTATGTTTTCGAATCACCATCGCCAATGTAATTCGTGTACATCACACCATATTTTTCTTGTGATCGGTTGAACATCTCTACGATTGCGTCTACTTCCATCTTCCCGGAAGACCCTATATGGTTGGCACAACATTCTCCGTCATGTTTTTCCAACCATTCCTCATAATCTGCGCTACCTTGTTTCTTGTTCCAAACTTCGCACATTTTGCAATAGGCACTTTTTGCGAGAATGTCGACAGTTTTCCCAGTATAATACCCAATTAAAGATGAAACACCATACAAGGACGTAAATCCTCGCTTTTTCCATGTTCCATCTCCCGATATAGTTAATTCACACGTTTCTTTAACGTTTTTTGCTGTATATGTCTCAGCTATTTCTTCCTTACTTGCACTTTTAAAAACTTTTCCGCAACCGTTTTTGCACAACCGTGTATATCTTTAACGATCATGTCGTATATGCTCTGTTGAAGAAACAATGGCATATCCATTAGCCCACAAAATTTCTGAGCACCTTTCAATTCCAATCCTAGCACTCTCATCACAAAAATAAATCATCTATTTATTTCATAAATATGTCCAATGAAGGGGCTCGAAGAAATAATCTTAGGTGCGCATTTGTAGCAAACTAATGCAATGTTGAAGCCAAGGCCATGTGTATTCGCAGTTTCGAATTCGATATTTCCATCACACTTTCTACACTTTACAAAAGTTGGAATTGCAGCAAACACTGTAATAAAGTTCAAGACCCTATACTCTATGCTACTATTATATGCAACTATTCCTTTTTGCATCTTAATTTTTTTTGCAGATGCACTAAAACTGTTTTTACTACGCTCCGCCGTCTTCTTATTAGAAACAATTTTCCTTTTCTTTGGCCTCAATCTCTGAAAGTTTGTGGTCTGTCTTAACTTTCTCGAACCTTTTTTCTCAGTCATAATTATTGACAGAACACAAAACTACAGAAACACAAACGATTAGCTCGGTGTCAAATGACACACTCTGAGCGTTTCTGAATTTTGTGTAAAACTGGGTTTACCAGGCCACGACATTGCTATAGAGGTCATTTATTATGTACTCATAAAAACACACCCCTTAGTAATAGACAATAGACGATTCGCAGTCAGGTAGAAAGGAAAAACATTGTTTCTGACAAAGCTAACGCGGTATACTTGAGCGAAACGACAGCGGTGCTCCGAACGCTCAGAAGTATGCGTACGTGACAGGCTATATTTCCGTCAATTTTGATCTGATCCACTTCAAATTTTGGGAAAATATTCCTAAAAGTATGTACTTTCAGCAAATATCATTTTTGAAAAATCGATTTTTTTTCAAATTTCTGACTAGGTATAACCCCTTAATACCTTAGTCCCGTCGAATTTTCACCCGTGAGTACGCTCGCGGCGCTTGTGGCGAGGCGCGAACCGTGCTTCGGTCTGTCGCAATAACGTGCATAACCTATATAAATACATTATATTATACAGGGTGTCCGCGGGAAGACTGTACAGCTGGATATCTTCTAAAGTATTAGAGATAAAAAAATAAAAAAAATATGGAATCGCATGGTTCGAGGGGGGCAATTTACTAGCGTAGACGAATTTTTTCTTCGATTATTATTTTAAAAGATACGATGGACAAGTTCGGTTTATTAAATGGAACTATTTTTTTTGAAGAGGTCACTTGATAGTGCGTTCCAAGACAAATTCAATAAGCTATAATGTATACACTTTATTTCCACTGGTTTTTAAGATATTGCGCTTGCAAATTTACTGATTGTCCTTGGAAGAAAACCCGCTGGAATAGCAAGGACCGGGGACGGTCTTGCTGGCGCCGCGGGTGGCCTTGCCTATTGAAACATATACCTACCTGCCAAAGGTCTACGCCGGGAATGGCAGGCCCAAAGGCTGGACAATTCATTTCCGTCAGAAATGCTACTTAGGTAGGTACATCTGCGGTATCGAGAAGCGCACCGTTACTTTTATTTCGCACTTGCTTCTACGCTCGGATGGCCGGTTCTTTTGGGAGGGATGCAAATTCGATTGGTTAGAGTTAGGAGGTGTGGAAGTTGCTAGACCAAATTTCAACCATAGGGAGCAGATTGTATTAGGACCAATCGGATTTGCATCCATCGCAAACGGCTGCTCTCTTGAGGAGAGCCTCTTCACAGCAAAACCTCCCCCCCCCCCAATGCCCACCTGCTCTCGCACGGAATACGTCAACGCATGCTTCTGTTTTGATATTGGAGCTGATGTTTATACTCGAGAGATAAGGGATCTGTGCGAATTTTTAGGGAGGACCTTGCGTCGACAGCGGGCTACCCGTTTTCTTCTTGTGTCTCTCCACGAGGCATATTGACGGTGGATTGTAGGAGCGTAGATGTCTGGATGCCAGTTATTGAATTCAGGAGACGATAGAAACACTTTATTACAAAACACACATATACTATAATATTAAAGTAAATCGTATTCCTCTCGGGTAGGAGTACTGACAATGATCGAACTTGCGTCCTACTTCGCGCAGACCGATTACACGGAGGGTACTCGAGTCACACACTGCACATATGATACAGGGTGAATCTGGAGCTACGCCCGTCGAAGGATGCGGCCTAGTACCCCGTGACGAGGACAACCCCCCAGAAGTACCCCACCGAATTTTATGGCTTTTTCCGGAAAAAGGTATGAATCCTGAGCCGAACGTAGCGAATTGAGGTCGAGCCCCCGCAGTCGAGGGTGAAATATCCATTACAGCGTATTAAGAAATTCTTTTCTTCATCGTAGCGAAAGGGACGTGACGCCAATGGATTCCTTATGTTTTTCTGATGAAAATCATACTAAATGTCATGCAAATCGGACTACGATTTTCCGGGTTCGGCCGAGGATTCATACCTGTTCCAGAAATAAAATAATTCTTTATTTCTTATCGTATCGATATGGAAGTGACACTGAAGGATTCCTCATATTTTTCCGATGAAAATCATGCCAAATGTCGAGTAAGTCGGACAACTTTTACATAAGGAGTACAAATAGCTTGTATCATAGTAGTAGGCGATCATAAAAAATAGCCTCTTTTTGGTCCCCCGATTTTGGAACTGAATTTTATGCGAAACGGTACCTTATGGTGAGACATCAATCACACGAAATTTTCAAGTTGAGGTGACAATTAGTTTCTGAGATATGGGAGGTCAAAGAAGTAAAAATTCGTTAACGCGTTTGCCCATACGCTTCGATGTACGAACTTGTTTATTAGTGGTAAATCGTGTTTATTAGTGGTATTTCATTTGTTCTTTTGTGTGTGTGTGTGTGTGTGTGTGTGTGTGTGTGTGTGTGTGTGTGTCTATAGAAGGGGAGGGAGTTTTTTAAAAATATTTCTTAGCGAGCACCTAGGGGCCGAGAGGAACCTACCTACCAAATTTCATGGTCATTGGATCAGTGGTTTCTGAGAAATCCTGTTTATTAGTTGTATTTGATTTATTCTTTTATATATATATAGATTTCGGAATGCAATTTTCCCCCAAAAATGAGGAAAAATTATTCCCTCCTAATGATGGATAATTTAAAATATTTTACGTTTACTTAATTTTTCTTTTATCAATTTTTTAACCATAATTGTTATGAAAAGCGTTTGCAAACTGTTTATTTGATACTGTATTTAATGCTCTTTTTAAAATTCATGATGTTGATAAACAATAGGCTTGTTATTTCTGTATTATTACTTTCATAAATTGAGAAATTACATTTGTATTCAATTATGTGTTAGTTCTGCAATCCACAGAATCTATTGTTCTGGTTTTCTTTTTTATAATTGTATCCTTAATGCAGTGCATGCATAGATCGGACGTAACGGGTAACTAATGGGACGTGTCTTTGATTGTAGCGGTGTTTGAATTGTTTTCTACATATTTGGTGTCTGTATGTTTTAACCTTTTAGCTACTCAACGCCACGCTTACACCGGCGTCCGTTAATGTCATTGTTTGGAACGATGCGCCATTATTGTGGCTTATACACACAGGTGGCGAAAAATCTCTCCGTACAGGGGTATAGCGCCGCGATCAACCCTGTCGTAGCTAAAAAATTTTAAATTAAGACGAGTACGAGATCAGTCGACATTGTTTTTAAACCTCATTACAGTAATGTAGGGTGCGAGTGATAAATCGATCATAAAAACGGAGCGTGCGGCTCGCTTACCTGGGCCGGGAAATTCTGCCCAGCTCTTTGCAACGTTAATTTGAAAGAGACCATCTTAAAATTTTCGAAGCTCGGGCATCACTGCTATCCAACGGTCGCTGGCAACCCTCCGAACACCGGGCCGGTGAATGGTTGTAGTGGAATGCGTCCGTGAGGCGGTGTTGCCATTTTCGTCTGTTCGCGCGCGCGTAGGTTGCAGTTTAAACGGATGACCCTGTATATCTGAACACTATTTTAGATGCAGTTTTGTTAAGTAGCGTGATCGACACGCAGCTACATAGTGACTGAGCGGTCGCGCTGCCGTGCTCTCGTGCTATAAGTATTTTTGTTTCATAGAGGATTTTGTGTGAGCGAGGAAATATTGAAAGTGAGGCAAGTATCGAATTCGCAAGGAAAAAAGCTATTAAGAAAGAAAAAATTTACTTGCTGTAATGAACACTACTTTACAGCTATTTGGTGACCCAGACTCCGCTACGAAATTCTCATGTAAGGTGGTCCTCTAAACTCAAAAATCGACATGGGACGAAATCTTATATATACAGGGTGTCCGCGGGAAGACTGAACAGCTGGATATCTCCATAAGTATTGGAGATAAAAAATCAAAAAAATACGGAATCGCATGGTTCGAGGGGGGCAATTTATTAGCGCAGACGAATTTTTTCTTCGATTATTATTTTAAAAGATACAATGGTCAAGTTCGGTTTTCTAAATGGAACTATTTTTTTTGAAGAGGTCACTTGATAGTGCGTTTCAAGACAAATTCAATAAGCTATAATGTATACACTTTATTTCCACTGGTTTTTAAGATATTGCGTTTACAAATTTACTAATTTTCCTTGGAAGAAAACCCGCTGGAATAGCAAGGACCGGGGACGGTCTTGCTGGCGCCACGGGTGGCCTTACCTATTGAAACAGATACCTACCTGCCGAAGGTCTACGCCGGGAATGGTAGGCTCAAAGGCTGGACAATTCTTTTCCGTCAGAAATGCTACTTATGTAGGCCGCATCTCCTTGACGGGCAGTGCTCCAGATTTACCCTGTGTCTGTTTCAGCAATAAAATAATCCTTTACTCCTTATCGTATGGATATGGACGTGTGGCCGATGGATTTCTTAGGGTTTTCCGATGAAAATCATGCCAAATGTCGAGTAAATCGGACAACTTTTACATAAGGAGTACAAATAGCTTGTGTCAAACTAGTCCGATTTGCATGACATTTGGTATGATTTTCATCAGAAAAACATAAGGAATCCATTGGCGTCACTTCCCTTTCGATGCAATGAAGAAAATAATTTCTTAATACGCTGTAATGGATATTTCACCCTCGACTGCGGGGGCTCGACCTCAGTTCGCTACGTTCGGCCCAGGATTCATACCTTTTTCCGGAAAAGGCCATAAAATTCGGTGGGGCACTGCTGGGGGGTTGTCCTCGTCACGGGGTACCAGGCCGCATCCTTCGACGGGCGTAGCTCCAGAATCACCCTGTATCATATGTGCAGTGTGTGACTCGAGTACCCTCCGTGTAATCGGTCTGCGCGAAGTAGGGCGCAAGTTCGATCATTATCAGTACTCCTGCCTGAGAGGAATACGATTTACTTTAATATTATAATGCATGTGTGTTTTGTAATAAAGTGTTTCTATCGTCTCCTGAATTCAATAACTGGCATCCAGACATCTACGCTTCTACAATCCACCGTCAATATGCCTCGTGGAGAGACACAAGAAGAAAACGGGTAGCCCGCTGTCGACGCGAGGTCCTCCCTAAAAATTCGCACAGATCCCTTATCTCTCGAGTATAAAGACGAGCTCCAATAGCAAAACAGAAGCATGCGTTGACGTATTCCGTGCGACAGCAGGTGGGCATTCGTGGAGGGGGGGAGGTATTGCTGTGAAGAGGCACTCCTCAAAATAGTAGCCGTTTGCGAGGGATGCAACTCCGATTGGTCCTAATACAATTTGCTCCCAACAATGGCTGAAATTTGGTCTAGCAAGTTTCACACCTCCTAACTCTAATCAATCGACCTTGCATCCCTCCCAAAAGAGCCGGCCATCCGAGCGTAGAAGCAAGTGCGAAATAAAAGTAACGGTGCGCTTCTCGATACCGCAGATGTACCTACCTAAGTAGCATTTCTGACGGAAAAGAATTGTCCAGCCTTTGGGCCTGCCATTCCCGGCGTAGACCTTCGGCAGGTAGGTATCTGTTTCAATAGGTAAGGCCACCCGTGGCGCCAGCAAGACCGTCCCCGGTCCTTGCTATTCCAGCGGGTTTTCTTCCAAGGAAAATTAGTAAATTTGCAAGCGCAATATCTTAAAAACCAGTGGAAATAAAGTGTATACATTATAGCTTATTGAATTTGTCTTGAAACGCACTATCAAGTGACCTCTTCAAAAAAAATAGTTCCATTTAAAAAACCGAACTTGACCATCGTATCTTTTAAAATAATAATCGAAGAAAAAATTCGTCTACGCTAATAAATTGCCCCCCTCGAACCATGCGATTCCATATTTCTTTTTATTTTTTTATCTCCAATACTTTAGGAGATATCCAGATGTTCAGTCTTTCCGCGGACACCCTGTATAAGTTTTTGAGATATTGCCCGATGAATATTTTGGTAATTTTTTAAGAAGACGACCCAACGTTTTTTGCCATATCTCGCGTTAGAGTTTACCGGGTTGATCGCGATTGCTCTCAAGTTAAAGGTAATTAAATTGCATACAATTATTTCCTACAGTATTTTCCAATCAGATCAATCGTTTAGGCGAAATCGAGCGAAACTTAAGAAAAATGTAATGTTTTGGGGCCGAAATTGAAATCGAAAATTCACTACATAGCCTGGAAGACAGAAATTATCATGTGACGTCTAGTTTTTTATTTTTTTACGTAGAGTGCGCATCTTTGCGAAGAAAACAAACCAAACCTGAGCAAAATTCATGCAGAAATAAGGAAGTTATGGGCGATAAGTGCCTATTTTCAACTTTTTCCCTATTTTTGCATTTTTCCTGTTTCTTGGCGAATTACGTATTTGTCTACAATGAAAACAAATTTAAATGTAGGATATTTTATTTTTGAAAAGCAATTTTGGTTCTTTCTGTTTCTTTTGCCCGCATTGAAATCAGTTTCTCTGACAAGGAACCAGTCGTAGTCACCCATCATTGACTCATCCCAGAATCCTTGATAGCGTTTCCCAATACTTTTCATCTGCTGATGAAATCTCTCGCTATGTTCATCGCTTACAATACCAAGATTTGGTGGGTATAAATCCAAATGCGAGTAGAGGAAATGGATCTTCAAAGACATGTTAACGCCTATATTGAGAGAATAAAGAAGTAAAAAGCATGTTACACCAGGAGATCGATACAAATGAAATTATTACAAACAGGTGATGTATTTATATATTTGAAGACCATTTTCCCGAAACCTTCCGACGCCAAGATTAGGAAGGCGTTTTCGATGGGCCGCAGATCAAAACGTTGCTGGAAAGTGAGCAATTTGAATTGCATTTATCGCGAAATGAAAATACCGCATTCAATTCGTTTCGATTGGTCGTCGCTGGCTTTCTTGGTAACAATAAAAGTCCAGATTTTGTGAAAATCATCAATGATTTGCTCAAGAACTATAAGAAAATCGGCATGTAGTGCTGTTTGTAATAATTTCATTTGTATCGATCTTCTGCTGTAACATGCTCTTTACTTCTTTATTCTCTCTATATAAGCGTTAACATGTCTTTGAAGATCCATTTCCTCTACTCGCATTTGGATTTATTCCCACCAAATCTTGGTATTGTAAGCGATGAACATAGCGAGATATTTCATCAGCAGATGAAAAGTATTGAGAAACGCTATCAAGGATTCTGGGATGAGTCAATGATGGATGACTACGACTGGTTCCTTGTCAGAGAAACTGATTTCAATGTGGGCAAAAGAAACAGAAAGAACCAAAATTGCTTTTCAAAAATAAAATATCATACATTTAAATCTGTTTTCATTGAAGACAAATACGTAATTCGCCAAGAAACAGGAAAAATGCAAAAATAGGGAAAAAGTTGAAAATAGGCACTTATCGCCCATAACTTCCTTATTTCTGCATGAATTTTGCTCAGGTTTGGCTTGTTTTCTTTGTAAAGGTGCGCACTCTACGTAAAAAATAAGAAACTGGATGTCATATGATAATTTCTATGTCTTCTAGGCTATGTAGTGAATTTTCGATTTCAATTTCGGCTCCAAAACATTACATTTTTCTTAAGTTTCTCCTCGATTCCGCCTAAACTGTTGGTCCGATTGGAAAACAATATATGAAAAAATTGTATGCAATTTAATTACCTTTAATTTAAGAGCCGTCGCGATCAAATCAGCCAACTCTTACGCGAGATTATAGCCAAAATCGTCGAGTCGTCTTCTTAAAAAATTACCAAAATATTATCGCGAAATGAATCTTAAGATTTCGGCTCCTGTCGATTCTTGAGTTTAGGGGACCACCTTACATAAGAATTTCATAGTGGAGTCTCGATCATAAATAATTTTTTGAATTTTGTAAACTAGTGTTATTTTCCTCGCAATAAATTCAAGAAAATCTCTAAATGTATCGGTGCGCTAACCGGAATGACCCCTTATGAAGTACACGAATTAGAACACGGATATATGTACTACACGTGTATCTTCAATACATGTTCTACGTCGGGATCTCTACTGGCAACCCTGTTCTGGACGCACCGAGAATCATCTGCGAAAGTCGATCGCGATCGCCGCGTCGCTATACGAAGTGTGCCCGGTGCCGACTCTGCGCAGCGTGTGCAAATCATCGTAGCCGTCGTAGCGTCGCAGCGTCGATAGATTATACCTCTTAGTTTAATATAATAACCTACATTTTTCAAGTTAGTAAGTAGTGAGTCTCATCCATTACTGTCCTTGAACCTAAATCCTTACGTATATTTATATAAATTAATTTTATTTTCCTAAGTGCTAAATCCACCTCTGGTTTTTCTTTTTTCTACATTTTCAGATATGCAGAATTAGACTAAATTTAATAATATTGATGTTATGAAGACAAATTAATTCTCATTTGCAAAATTGTAAATGATCTCAAAATTTAGAAACTGTAAGGAATGTAGAAAATGAATAATGCTCACGTGGTTCATTCAATGATGTAATTTCAATTTTAATCATTATTATTTGCAAATAAAGAATTGCAGATTCACCAGCGTTATTTCCCTTCCATTAATCATGCTGCTCAGTCGACTAATTATGTCAATGGAAAAAATGAAATTACGTAAATTCCGAAAACTTTTAGAAAATGACTGCTTGAATCGTTATAAATTACTGTATACATGCCTTTGTTTATTTCTAAATAGCGATGAAACGTTGGATATGGAGGACAGCCGAAGGCCTAGAAGTGAGTCCAGTACAGGGGCAGAAGACACGACTATGACCCACATTTCAGTCTCGTATCATGAGGAACATTATTCTCAATACAAAACTGTACGTATTTTGATGATTATAATTGTCACCGTTTAATAAGCTTTTCCGTCTTTATGTTACGGCAAAATTAAGGTATCATTGCTACAAAATACGTCATTTTAATATTTACTTTTACAATCCGATTTTTAATCCATGAAATAACAACTTTATTCATAAACTTAAATTATTTTTATCGTGTTTGCTACTTATTACCCTCAATTATGTGACTTTTAAATGTTATCGCAAGCACTATAACTATTAACATTTTAATAGTTTGAAGCGCATCGGCGTGTTTCCACGTCCTGATACGGTTTTCATGTGATTTCACGGCAATAATTTATTAAAAGCGTCGAAAGCATTCTCCGAGGGTCTCCGAATATTTACTTACTATGAAACAAACCACGCTAGGAGGTCGCTTTGTCGCCGTCTCAGGGATGCCTCTCGTTCGCATACACTCAAGCGCGATAAGCTTGCGCGCTGAGTCATCCTCCAAGACTATAGAAAACTGAATGAGAAGATCGTTAGTGATGCTTATCTGCTTCCTAATATCACTGATATACTGGACCAGCTGGGTGGAGCTAAATTAGCATCTTAAATTTAGCTTCTGGCTACCACCAAATTCCTGCTGATCCCATGTTACAACCTAAGATCGCCTTTTAAACTCCTCGTGACCATTTAGAATTCAATAGAATGCCATTCGGGTTGAAAAATGCTACAGCCACTTTTCAGATACTAATGGATTTAATATTATCGGGCTTACAAGGAAACGACCTTGCCTTGTATACTGTATATGGATAACACAGTTTCATATGCTGTGTCACTTTAGGCACACGGTCATAAATTAAAAAACCTTTCGGCGCGTTTAAAAAATTCTGGGTTATCCCTTCAGAATGAAAAATGTCAATTTCTCCAGCGGGAATTAGTTTATTTCGGACACCTTATAACAAGTGACTGAGTAAAACCTGAAAACAAAGAAAAATATTAAACAATTTCTAGGTTTTATAGGCTATTATAGGAGATTAATTGAAAATATGGCCAAAATTACAAAACCATTATCTAAACTCTTGAAAAAAATATTCGTTTTCCTTGGGATTCCGTCGCTCAAACTGCTTTTGAAACCGTGAGAGATATCATCTGTTTGGAACCCCTTCTAGAGTTTCCTAATTTTCCGAAACCATTTCTTGCAACTTCCGATCCATCAGACTATGCATTAGGAGTCGTCCTGGGTCAATGAGAGGTTGGGAAAGATAGATTCTTATAGCATATGCTTCTAGATCCTTGAATAATGCCGAACTCAATTACACTAAAGTAAAAAAAAAATATATAAAACAAATTTCATGTTAAACGATTTTACTAAAAATGCACTAACAACTAAAAAGTAATTCTTTTCTTGTACTACAATTTCGATGGTGATATGTGACCTTAAATGAAATCATACAAACTATATGACTATCCTGTAGAATTTGTGACCCGCTTATGGCGGGGCATGGGGGAACCAGAGGAGAGTGCCTTTACGGCGGAATCCCGTCGAGGGCGCTCGACGATTGTCGGCGAGTACGATGTCTATGTCGATTCTAACTCGGGAGTGCTGAGGGGAACGCGGAGCGAGGGGAAGTGAGGGCGCGCGGGGGAGTGAGGGCGCGCGGGGGAGTGCGGTGGGGGGAACCTAGGCGCGGGGACAGCGGAGAGTGGAAGATTGGCTGCGCGCGCACGAGTCGTGGAGTGCGGGAAGCCGTAACCGTGGAGGGGATCAGTCCAGGCCGAGCGGCCGCGGAGACCTCTCCAGACATGGCCCACCGTCAGAAATTTTTCAGAGGGAGGGAAGGACCCCCGAACATTTTTTCAGACCTAACCTAGGGAGGGGACGACCTTGCGCGGGGGAGTGCGGTGGGGGGAACTCTGGGCGCGGGAGGAGCAGGGTGTGGAAGACTGGCTGCGCGCGCAGAAGCCGCATAGTGGGGGAAGCCGTAACCGTGGAGGGGATCAGTCCAGGCCGAGCCGCCGCGGAGACCTCTCTAGACCCCGTCCGCCGCCGGAAATTTTTCAGAGGGATGGGATGACCCTGGCGCACCCCCGAAAATTTTTTCACACCTGACCCACCCCCGAAAATTTTTCAGACCTGGCCCACACCAATCTAGCGAACCGCCTGGCAGCAAACAGACATTTTTCCCCCAGCGCAGAGAAATAATAATTTTTATCAGAAATTGTTTCGGGCGATGTCAGGAAAGATCGACGTTTTACAAACCATATATTCAGGGACGGGAAAAAGAGAGTATTACTTAGTGGCACAAGCACACTTATTTTAGAGCTAAATTCGGGGGAGGGAAAGAGACAGCACTACATAGTGGTACAATCGCATGCATTCTAAAGCTAACAGTATTTCAAAATGTTTTTCAATCTTAATATTATTATTATTATTATTATTTATTGAACGGGAAAATCCCATGGTATACGACGTTAACACAAAAGTAGTATACAGAGTCTGAGCTTACATAACAATATTAACTAAATTTATGAGTAAAATAATCATAATTAAAAGGCTAAACTAAGTAGTGTCGTACTAGTAATTGACAGATCTAAACAGTTCCGACCTAAATGAGTTAAGGGACCCCACGAAGGGGTCAATACCGGTAAAATATTGATTCGCAATAATCATCACCCTATTGACCGAGTCACACGCATAATAACAATATTTCGGTGGCCTGTAAACAGACAGGGGCCTAGACCGCAGGATTCTCACAGGAGCATTAAACATAACCAAGGACAGCAAATCCGGACAACTTATAAGGCCATTGATTATCTTATAAAGAAATATCATATCAGAAATACGCCTACGATCCTCCAGAGTGGTTAACTTAAAAGACGCAAGAGCCGGACGATAATGATGGTCCATTCTATCCATAGAATAGCCCAAGGTGCGAGAGGCGAACCTCAAAAATCTATGCTGTACCCTTTCTATCGACTTTACAAATTTAGCATGCCTAGGACTCCATATAATGGAAGCATATTCGACATGAGGTCTGACAAGGGCAACATATAACAGCCTCAAGGTTTCGACGTTCCTAAAATGTCTAGCAATCCTAGAGATAAAACCTACAGTTCTCATGGCAGTATTAGTACATCGCGCATAATGAGGCCTGAAATCAAAACAGGGTGTAATACAGACTCCAAGATCAATTATCTCAAACACTTCCCTAAGAACCACATTATTTAAGTGATAGGGGTGTTTCACACACGACCTTGCGCGAGCGGCTCTAAGCACGACACACTTTGCCGTGTTAAAATGCAACCCATTCACAGTACACCACTGCTCCAATCTAACTAAATCGGCCTGCATACTGAGAACATCCTCGATTCCCCGAATAATTCTAAACAGTTTCAAGTCATCAGCATACAGGAGGAAGCTAGTATTTGAGAGAATTACGGCAATATCGTCAATGAATACGTTGAACAGTAGAGGGCCAAGGTGCGACCCTTGAGGAACACCCGAGGTAACACTTATCGGAGAGGAAAGACAATTCGACACCCTGATAGTCTGTTGCCGCCCAGTTAGATAACTTTCAATACACAATAAAAGGGCCCCACCGAACCCCCAACGAGAGAGCTTACGAAGCAACACAGAGTGATCAACGGTGTCGAAAGCCTTCCGAATATCGCAGCGTATCGCGTGATCGTGTGTAATTTGAATCCTCTGGAGCAGCCGTGCGAGATGACGCCATTTGGCAGCGCGAAGAAGCCGCGGATCATAGAATTATGCGGTGTCAGCAGAAATTTTATTCCATACCAACAGACATATTTTTTCCCCAGCGCAGGGAAATAATAATTTCATGAATAAACAATCTAGCGAACCATTCTGGAGCAAACAGACATTTATTTCCAACGCAGAGAAATAATTTTCAAACAAATATGTAACAAGTATTCTAAAGCTAGCAACTTTTTAAAGCGTTCAGATTTAGCGTTGCAGCGTATCGCGCGATCACGCGTAAATTGAATCCCCTAGAACAGCTGCGCGAAATGACACGGCGCGAAGAACGCGGGAACGAAATATAATACTATTTGAAACGTCGAATCTTAGAATTAGGTGGTGAGGAAAGAAGGAGGAAGGTGGGTAAATAAAATGGAACAATAATATGTTTTAAATGATAATATATTGTTACAGTCAAAGAATATGAAAATAGAAAATAATAATAAAATTTAACATTTTTTCCTACGAGCATCAGCTACAATATCACTGATGGCACATGCTAGCAGTGCGCAATCTACAAGATAATCCTCG
>CM055678.1:38491900-38656900 GCA_029448645.1 Andrena camellia | reverse complement strand
TTCGTTTACAGTGAAAGAAGTAAGCGAACGAGGTAAGTGAAAAGTTTATAGTTTTATGTACGTACCTCATGTCGGATTGTTGGTGTTGTTTATTGGGGGAACCGCCATCGTTGGCGGATGCACAGGACGAATCGTTGAAGCTGCGTTTGTACATTTTGATATGCACTGTATGATTATACTGATCGACGGAGAAAATTGACGCGAACGTTACTTGTTAGCACTCGAGCGTAGGTGACGTTATGAAGTCTGCAAGACTGACCAACGTCGCTTTTATACAGATTCATGCACACGTACACACCAATGTGCAAGAGTATATTGTATCAATGATGGTGATGATCATGGTTGTGTTATGGTACAAACATTAATATGAAATGTGAATAGCGCGCGATAAATTCAAATGGTATGCGCGGCAGATTCAAATAGCGTACGCGCCAAATTTAAGGTGCACACGTGTCGCAGAAGAGTCGGAGACGATTCGCGGTGCGAACCATAAAAGTGCAAACCATAAAAGTGCGCTATAAGCTGGAATAATTAATATCGAATCATCCAAGACGAAACTGTGATACGGACACCTCCACCACACATACTCCACGACTACCCCTACCCTGCGACGCGCAGGGCTAGAGAACCGAAATACATATAAAGACGTCAACCACCGCCGCACGGGTCAGTGCAGTTATCACCAGCATTTTTTTTCTACAAACTATGGACGCGTTTGAAGTATATTTATACGAAGCGGAGCAAGGCGTGAATGCATTTGAGATGCAGCGATGTATCGTAAGTGTAGTTTTGTGTAAATTGAATTGGTACGCGTATTCCATTTGGCGATATTCTAATGAATTTGTGCGTTTGTTACAGCAACGACATGGTGAAATCGAACGTGCGTGGCACGACGAGCGACATCAGTTGGTGCGCAAAATCGTAAGTATTGTTTTTTTTTTGTGTAAATTGAATTGGCGTGCTCATTCAATTGGATAGCCTTCCAACAAAGTTATACGTTTGTTTCAGCAATCGTTCGATAATCTGGTTAGGGCGTGTCGCGTGGAGCGGAGGGATTGCATTCAATATCTCGTACGTGATGTTTCGAAAAAAATTATATTGGCGCGCGTACACCATTTAACAGTGTTTTAATAGAATCGCGTGTTTGTTACAGAACACACGAGAGATCGAAATGTGGCAATGGAGCGACGAATATCTCGAGACGGTCGGGCGCCTCGTAAGTGATGTTTCGGAAAAATTATTCTGATGCGCGTACACCAATCGACGACGATTTAATTGTTTCACACGTTTGTTTCATTCAGCGTCGAGCTGACATCGAGGCCCATGCGCGTGATGGTGATCGGGACATCATAATTCAGTTACTCGTAAGTGATGTTTTGTGTAAATTGTATTGGTGCGCGTACAGTATTCGGCGATGTTTTAATCGAGTCATGGGTTTGTTTCAGCATCGCCAATACCCGACGAGGAGGGACAGGCGTATCTGCAGCGAGTTGAGGGAAAAAATTCAGTTAGCCCGACGTATGTGGCGGGAGGATACGCTAGACGTTGAATTTTTGGCGTTCGAAGGAGAGTTTTGGGGGCTGAGGCGATTATTCGAAGAGTGAGTATAAGTGAATTTTAATTGTTTGGTGTTTCACGTGCTAATGCCAACGTTTTATATAATAATAATAATAATAATTTGGTGTTTTCTCTGTGTGTTGCAGGACGTAACATCCCATCGAATTTTTTTCTTTTTTAAAATAATTTTTAAATATATTATAAATATTTAACAATTTTTTAAATTAAATATATACATATTTTTATTCAAAACAGCGTGTAATTATTAATGTACATCCATGCATGCATACTTAAATTATAGAAACGAATTCAGGTGATTCCAGAAGTATGGCGGTTCGAAAATCCAGTGGCTGATTGTCGGCGTTTCATCGTTATTGCTGCTGTCGTTGTTGCTGTTTTTGCGAATCGCGATCTCTTTCACGAAGAAGTCACGTTCGGTTTTGAAACCTTGCATGTCGACAACGGCGAACATCGTTACTCGTATAAGTAGTAGCGTCGGTAGCGAAACAGTAACTGAGGACTTTGACATCGACATCATCGTTTTAAAACAGTAGTATTATTCGCAGTAGTAGTAGTAGTGTTAGTAGTAGTAGTAGTAGTAGTAGTAATCGTTCACGTACGCACACTATATTAGTTTGCGTACCACGTTGGTTAAAGGGTTGTATTCGATTATGCGTTCGTGTATCATGAAACAGTACGCGGTAGTATTAGCAGGAACATTTTCTTTGCATTCGAAATCTATTCGCACGTCCACCGTAGCGCTCTTCAACGACTCGTTTTGCTTAGAACAATCTATGATCGCGATAGGCGCGTATCGAAAGAATTCGATCGCGTTCAGCAACGGTTCTCCGTGACCGTAGTACGATCGACGGAATTTCGCGTACATATCGTACAGGATCGCGTATTTATATTTATCGAAACCCAAGTTCAAATCGTCGTACGGATACGCCTCGGAATTTAGGTACAATCGAACGTTTGTGAGATTACACGGATCGAATGTGCTCGAGGATCTATCGGAGCGACCCTGTCGATCAGTTTGTACGGCGAATATCACGTATCGAGGTTTCTCGATTTGCGACGTAGCTTTCACAGTCCACGTGTGCTTCGTTGTCGCTTGTAGTAACGGGTACTCGTTCATGGTCCACGATCGGAAACTCATCGCGATCGGCCGACCGCTTTCCAGGATACGCAGCATCGATAGTTTATTCACATCATCCAGAACGACGTGGGGCATACGCCACTGAACCTTGCGTATCTCTAGTTTCGGTCTCGCAGTGGCGGATGTACAGTGCATCGCGTTCGTATCGACTCGCGATCGAATAAGGATCAGCTCGTGCCGCGCGTTCATCACGATTTGTTTGCAATCCTCGCAGAATCCTAATAACATGTTCATGGGTACGCAGAAATTGAAAGAGCCCTAATGAAAAATATCTTTATCGTAGTTGATGGTACGATTCCAACCGGCATTCGCAAGCGCTTTGCTTCTATCTACCGACAATGAAACGTAATTTTTCAACGTGGTAGTGATCCCGGGATTTCGGCAATTGTCAATCTCGACACTGTTCAATTCGTATCGAATCTCATCGAACATGAACGCTACGCAATTGTTGTCGAGAACCGCGGTCGCGGACGTCGCCGGGCTTTTCGCATCCTGCGCCGTCAACGTCCCACGACCTTCGATGTAGATCAAACTTTCGCACGGGAGCGTGTAGAGATCTTGCTGCTGTATGGGGATTCTTATCTCATCGTTATTGTCGAACGTCGTGTTAGCGTACGGATTACACGTGTGGTACTCAATCTTCGTGATACGTTTGTCGAAGGTTGGCGTATTCGCCACGTCCAGAATAATAGACATCGCGTCGCTCTCTCCGCTTGTCTAATAGGCGACGATGAATCCTAGCAATCGTAAAAAACGCGCGTTTCGACGAGTCAACGGCTTTCTCATGCTTCTTACCGGTCCTCTTCTTATCGTTCCACCCGTCTTTATTCTACTTCCACTTTCGCTTTCCGATGAAGGGTTGCGCCGATGACGCGAGACAGAGACGGCAGGAGTAGCAGCGGCAGCGACGATTGATGATTCGTACGTGTGATCTAATACTAACATACTACACACACGAGCATCCACGTGCGGTCACGCTACCTATCGCGCGAACGTCGTTGAACCAGCAAACGAATCGTTATTTCTTCCCCACGGAAATCTATAGGACGATAGTATTGATCGACTATGCACAACGTTAGATCGCGTATTACTCGTGCGACGATCGGCAGGTAAATGACGTATCGCGGAGTTTCCGATATCTTATATCCCGGCGACACGCGAGGCGAAAATTCATGGATCGTATGTACCGGTTTATCGTTACTGTACGCGCCGGTAGTAACGTTGCACGTTACTCTGATCACGTTAACGTTTATAATATTCACGGGTACGTCTAACTCGTGCCAGATTCTCTGCAATAAGACGCGATTCGGAGAAAATCCTAGCAGCGAGCCCACATTGTCTGGTTTCGTAAAGTCTACAAAGAACGAGCAGAATAGCTCGCTTTTCATGGTGTTGTTGTTAGCTTGTAGCATTATAGGGTACTTGAGGTCATCGCCGTTCTCGTTGTTATCGTGTCTTCGAGGATATCGATCGAGTAATCGTTGCTTCAGATACTCGGCGATAGCGTCTAATTCGTAGGAGCCGTGGGGGATCGTAATGTGTTCATAAGTGGCGTCGACGATGGAGTCGTTGCCGGTCTCATAGTTTACGATGAAATTGAATTTATCGTTGCTCGAGTCGATGTTCGGAATCGTGTGAAACGTCTCCAAGTTCGGGAGTCCTAATTCGTATTGACTGTCGCACAAATCTATCGGCGGAAAATAGTTTACCGTGAGCACGCTGCTGCGACTCGTTAACGTGAGTGTGAACGACATATCATAGATTACACTCGCAAGACGGAGAGAGAGGAAGTGGCGCGCGCGTACGAATACTCGACAATTTATCGATATTATGAGTCTTTATTATAGAAGATGTGGATTGCCATTACGCATGGATACATTGTAGCATAATCTTAGTATACATCATTATTAGTATTAGTAATAGTATGTAGGCCATAATTCCATAGACTTTTGCTGTAAAAATTGCATGCATAAGCGACCGCAATTCATCTCGTTGAAACGTTGAAAACGATTGTGATTGTACGTGATCGTTGTACCGCGTCCGAAATAGTAGATCAATTCCGCGGGTGGTCGTAGATTCCCAAAACTATCAAAGTATTGTACTCGCGGTCCACGTTTCGCGTACGCTATCCAGTGCGTACCGGCGCCTCGGTCTCGTCCAGATTCGCGATGCCGCATTCGTTGGTTCGTACGCGCGTGGGAAGCGTGTCGCGCATAAACACCCCTCGAAAGAACGGTACGCTGGCGCACTCGCGGTCTAGTTGCAGATTCGTCATAGGTTGTTGCGTTATCGCCGCCACCGTCGCCACGCGCCTACTCGATCAACGTTTTTTTTTTTCTTTGATCGCAGTCGTCGTTAGCGTCGACGTCTAGGATTCAAACCCGCGCCTCGCTTGTACGGTGTCAGATGCATTCCTCGCCCTTCCGTCGCCCGATGATGACGCAACGTTTCTTCCAGCTGTTTTCGAGAGGCCTTCAAATCGTTGACCGCTTTGGTTATACCAGCCGCTCCACCGGCCAATGCCCCGATAGCCGATAAAGCAGGCAGCACGAACGGAAGAAATTGAAGAAAGCCCCCGCGTTTCGCCACTCGTAGATTACGATGTCGTCTTTGCGGATGTTTCTTTCCAGACTTTCTCTGTTTACGTTTCGTCCTTCTCATACCCATGCCGAGTTTAGTTTTAGCCTTCATCCTTGCCCACACTCCAGTCGCTGCGGCTTTTTCGCCAAAGGTCGCGTCGTTCGCGAACACGCGTTCTCGCGCTCGTTCGGCTAACGCACGATCCGCCTCGTGTCGTCCCTCTAAATCCTTTCGACGAGAGTACGCGATATCGTGGTCGCGGCACGCGGCGTCCACGGGATTCACACCTTCGTCGCCATGAGCCAATCTCTTTAGCAAACGCGTTCCCGATCCGCAGAACTGATAACCCAGAACGTGTAGTTCGAACGGTAAGCGGTTTATGATACCGTTCACGAGACCCGATCCAGTCTTCTTCTTCTTCTTCTTATTCTTTTTCTTTAGATTTCTCTTCCCTACTTCGCGAGACGCCGCGGTCGTTGATGCAACCATACACCTACGTTAGAATAACCACGATAGCTACTATAATAAGAAACGCGTACGCGCGCTCCACCGATCACAATGATAGTGACCTGCGCGACACGTGCCACGAATATAAATAGTCTTCTCTAGACTCATAGACGTGTGCGTGAACATGCGATTCGCGAAACAGTTGGACGTTATTCGCGTGACCGCGAACAGAATGCTCGAGGATAATAGGGATTCGAGTCGATCGAACCGACACGGTCCGTTGTTGCCGAACAGCGTGCGAGGCGTGATTTGCTGTCCGTGCGGGTGCGGAAAAACGAACGTGCTTCTGAGCATGCTAGAGAGTCCGAACGGTTTGCGCTTCGAGAACGTGTAGGTGTACTCGAAATCGTTGCATCAGTCAAAGTATCGATATCTCGAGCAGGTGTTGTCGCTCGTCGACGGAATCGAATACTTTCCCTACTTGGACAACGCTGAGATCGTTCCACCGAGAGACGCTCGGCCCGATTCGATCTTCGTGTTCGACGACGTGGCGTGCGACGAACAGAACGCGATACGCGAATACTTCTCCATGGGCCGTCACGCCAACGTGGATTGCTTTTATTTGTGTCAGTCGTACGCTAGAATACCTAAACATTTGAACAGGGACAACGCGAATTTTCTCATGCTGTTCAAACAAGACGGCACGAACTTGCGTCGCGTGTACAACGATCACGTGAACACAGACATGACGTTCGAGTCGTTCAACGAATTGTGCGCGAGATGTTGGCGTCGACGATACGATTTCGTGGTGATCGATAAGGATAGTTCCATGTACGAAGGTCGATATGGGAGAGGATTTAACGAGTTCGTCGTAGCTCGCGGACCTCAGTAAATCGCGAGTCGTTCATCGATCAACACGATATGTCTAACGAATCCACGACGACACCGACGACTACGATAACCTCGAGCAACGCCGACGCGAAGCATACGCGTAAACATCGTCGACGTCATCGCCAGAAAGGGGCGAAACTCCAAAAAGAAACGAAACGCCAGGGTGTGGATGCAAAGGTGAATGCAAAGGTAGAAATTGCCAAAGTCAGCGACGTTATACGGAAAAAGTGCTTAGTCTTGAAAATTGGTAAAATGGCTACGGAAGCGGCTGTGGAGGCGAGCACGCGTCCCATCGTCGAACCGCTGAAACGATTGATCGAGAACGGGTCCGCGTTGAAAACGCGCTCAACGCCTCGCGGTCTGTGAATAGGAAACACGAATACGGTCAACAACAATCGTTGAAGAGACTCCGCACCGCCACTGCGGATACATCCAAGGAACTTTCGAATAACCTTCCAGATTCTAGCGACGACGACGACGACGATGACAACAGCGATGTTGTTGATGATGTCGACGACGATGAAAAAATTCGGGATGATAAGTCGCCAGCAAAGGTTCGCGGTTTGGATACGCTGCGTAGCCCCGTCGATGATATCGAAGTGTATATACGGAACACCAAAGGACCCTTATCGCGAGAATACCTGCGACTATTCTTCACCGATACCAAGAAACGTATCGACAACGTATACGGCGTATATTTGCGGCCCGACGACGACCTAATGATCGGCGATTCCGTGCTTACCATTGACGGTGACGGCGATGACATTCGCGTGAACGGAACGCGATACCCGGGGACTCGGGGTTTGTACGAATTGCTTTTCATGCGAATACCCAACGATCGGACGTGCACGGACACGGATCTCCGCTCGTACCGACGCATCTTGTTGTCGACGAACGCGCATAAGCGAAACCATTCGCCGAACAAGCCCACGCTGGGTAACAGGGGGTACAAGTATAAGAAAATCATATCCGCGGTGATAGGCGGGGTGCGGACATCGGGTATCAGACGCGTTAGGGGCAATGGTAGGGGCGGCGGCGGCGGGCGCGGCACGCGACGTGGTCTAGGATTACCCATCGACGAATCGATGACGGTCACCGATAACACGATTGATTACGTGTACTGGGACGATCCGATTGAATTGGTCGATAGACTTGGGTTGCTCGTGGCATCGCGTGCGGCAGGTCACACGGGTCACGATAACGAAATTGCATCGATCGTGGAGGAACTTTGCGAGGACAAATATATATCTTAAATTGAACGATCCGGTGATCGTCTCGTCAGTAGTGTTCGCACGCACGCATCGTCATGTCGGTGAACAAGTTTGGTACCTCGTTACGCAATAACAAAAACAACAACAACAACAACGAAACGGCGATGACAATGACGAGACTATTGGCCGCGGTGGAAGAACGCTTTACTCGGAAAATCGAAACGGCTATCGCGAACGCGCGACTGGACGCCGAGCATCAACGATCTCAACTCGAGACGCGAGTACAACGAACGATGTCGGATACCGTTAATGCGAAATTGTCTCGACTAAAGGATGATTTAAATAACGCGATGGAACGACGCTTCGATCACTTGAAAGACGGATTCGAGGAGATCACGACATCGGCGCCGACATCGACTGCGATAACAATCACGGATCTGTACAAACGAAAGGATCAGCAAAAAGCGAGCGAGGATCGACGACGATGATTATTGATCCTGACCCCGACGATAGTGTCTATGACTCCGGATCGTCGAACGAAGACGATCGTTTACGAAAGAGGCGTACCGATTGCATTTTGCGAACGCTCGAGGAACTCATACTACTTCTAACGCCCTTGGAACTTCGCGGTAATCCCCCGCCCACCCGCGAACAATGAGCAAGAAGCGAGTACAATTAGTGAACGAATTACACGCTCTCGCGAGACGAAATTTCCCACGGCGTAGCGTTGCGAGTCGCGGTTACGATGATTTATGGCAGGCTGACTTAGTGGAGATGCGTCCGTACGCGAAGCAAAATCGAGGATATCACTACGTACTAACGATCATCGATGCGTTCAGCAAGTATGCGTGGGCCGTACCCGTGAAAACGAAAAGCGGACGCGACGTGACCGAGGCGTTCGCGACCGTGTTGCGGCAGAGCGACAGATGCCCGCGAAATTTACAAACCGACATGGGAAAAGAGTTTTACAACGCGGAGTTCGAACGATTCGCGAAGAGACGCGGGATCAACCACTACTCCAAGTAAAGCGTGATGAAAGCGTCGATCGTAGAACGTTTCAATCGCACGCTGAAAAACGTCATGTGGAAATAATTCTCCTTGAACGCGTCCTATCGCTGGTTCGACCTGCTACCTGCACTCGTACACACCTACAATCATCGCAAGCATCGAACGATCAACGCCCGACCCGTTGACGTGACCCCCGCGACGCGTTTGTCGTTCGCCGCGAATGAGCCCCTAACCCTAACCTCCGCATCGAAAGGTGTTCGACGACACGCGACATTCAATGTCGGTGACAAGGTACGCGTGAGCAAGTTCAAGACACTCTTCGAGAAGGGATACACTCCGAACTGGTCGACGGAGGTGTTCGAAATCGTAACCGTACAACGAACGTACCCGGTGACGTACATTCTACGCGATTCCGCGGGAGAACCGATCTCGGGTGGATTCTACGAGTACGAACTGCATTCGGTCGCGAATCCGGACGTCTATCTGGTCGAGAAGATTATTCGTCGTAAAGGAAATCAGGTGTACGTTAAGTGGCTCGGATTCGATTCGTCGCGGAATTCGTGGATACGCGACAAGGATATTCTATGATTCGCGATCATAAACGCGCTCTATGTTACTGAAATAAATAAATAAATACATATAAATATATATACATTGTCCGTTTATTCAATTATTCTCCTTCTTCTCGTATATATGCGTACAATTAATCTTATTAAAATAAGGAAAAAAAATATACATATATACTAACATGTATAAAATACAAATTTTATCCATTCTACGCTATATACATATATGAGATATTCGTAAATAGATAAATGGTATGAATAAAAAAAGAAACGCTTACAACGCAACGTATATACATATGTATATGCAAACATACAATCATATGCAAACATACTATACAACCGGATTCTCGAGGGACTTGTCGGGCTCAAGCTCTATGCGTTCGTGGGTCTTGAGCTGGGGGATTCAATAATGCCCCCACGGAAGGTTGCTGACCCGATCAGCTAAAATACACCGCTCATCGTCGAACGGACTGAGAGCGTTCTTTTCCCCACTCACGGAAAACACATCGTGCCGGTTTGATCGAATGTTGTCCTGCCGAACCGCTTTCCCGGCGAGATCGTGCAGGCAAAGATTGCAATCGTCGAATTGTATATCGTTCGCAACCGCGTGTCTCCGCACACCCTTCACTTTTTTAGTCTCGATCGTAGACCCCACTGCAGCCTTAAACGTTCTAGTCGCGTTCATCTTAGATATCAATCCAACGAACTCGGTCATCGAAGCGCCGTTGTTCTTATCTTTCATGAGTCCTGGCAACTTTTTGCTTACGCGGGGCATAACGTACGATGGCATAACAGAATGGTAGGTCGGCGTGCGCGTCATGAATCTCTTCGGGGTATTCTATGTCCACCTCCAACAGGTATCATTCGGAGTCCTCGTCGTCGGGCAGGGATGACACGTCTAGCGCGGCCACTGTTGCATCGTCCAGCCATCGAAACCCTCCTTGCGGCATAACTTGCGACATCGCCCATCCGTACAAGTTGTTGACGTCGAAGTACATCAGATACGTCGACGCCTTCGACTTGTCGTACATCCCTGCAGGCAGGTGTTTGTTGTTGGCGTTCGCGTACCTGTGCGAGCACTGACTCAGACCACCGCGTATGCCACGCTCCACGAACAGTAACATGTCCACGTCCGTCAGAAGCTCTAACCGTACGCACGTGTACTTCAGCATCGCGTCCTACATGAAACTTGGAAGTGTGAAATAATGCGCAGGATCCAAGTCATAACTCGCGATACAGTCGGTGCGGAAACTTTCGAATACGTCGGCGAGTAACAATACGTCCGTTTTTAAATACAAATCGCTGTACTCGCCCAATGTCTGTACGCGGAAAGAGTTCCACATGTTCGCGGCGTGCGCGTAATCGGTCTCTGACGCGGCGCTATCGTTCAGCCGGTTATAGAACGTTTCGCGGGACGGTAAACACGCATCGTTCAGCTTGGTGTATGACGTCACGTAGTCGTACGGGAAGACGCCCTTCCTGGTCAGGAGATTGAACCGATGATCGGGCAGGTGTTGGAACTCGCGTCGTAGACTCACGAGTCGTTCTCTGCCAAGATCCGAAGCGAGTTTCTCCAGACTCGCAGCCAAGAACTTCAGCGAATCGATTAAACGAAACTTCAAGCCCCTCTGCCAATCGTTGTTCTCGGCGTCGATTCCCTATACATGCTTGGTGAACGATATGTACCGCTCCTTCGTCACCGGCAGCAAGTCGATCTGTCCCTCCAACGCGGACGCCAACTCCTTAATCACGAAATGCGCGTGGTATCCGGACAGATTATGGAATACGACCGGTATCGTGTACGATCGCTGAAACTGCAAGGTGCAAGTCACGTGAGCCGCGCCTCGGTACTCGCCCGTCGAGTGGCAATGGTCGCGCACTTTTTTGTCCGCGTCGACGAAAGGTTGTTCGCACACGTGACAAACGATCGCGTCGTTAAAACTACGCCACTGTTGACTCGTCAACAGGTTCATTGGTTTCGCGTTCCGTAACCACGAATACGCAATCTCAGAAAAGTCTCGAAGTTTCTGCACGAACCATTTCACGCACTCGGTTTCGTGACGATACGCGCGATAACGACACAGAGATGCGTCGGTGGAACAATGAATGTAGTATCCTACGCTGTACGCTCTGTGCTGCTGGTACGTATACATGTGACTCCGCTCCGCAGGCTCGACATCCTTCAGTATGCACACGAAGTCCGCGTACAGGACAAATGGCGCTCGTTCCTTGTTCTTGAAATTCTTAAACTGCAACCATTTTTCCTCCGCAGACGGCAATTCGATGGCGCACTCGTTCATACGTTGACAGTCCGCGGTGTGTTTCGTCAATTGCTCGGACGAGTAGAAGTGACTCAGGCATCTACAACGATAACAACATCAATAATAAACATAAGAATAAATAATACATCGATCGAAATATTCCGTATTCGACTCACCTTTCGCAAACGAATACTTGTCCATTATGGTTACCGAGCTGCTTCGATGTGAGCCTCGACATGCTTTGAATGCACGCGAAATGATATCGTTGTGGCTCCTTGGAGTCCTGCACCAGTAGCAGGTTCGCGTGTCTCTCTCGCTTGTCCTTGGGCAAACGCAGAAGCGCGCAGCTTCCGTCGGACCACGCGTACACGTTCACCGACACGTCGTTCAACCTCTCGAACTTCTCCAGCTGATCCAACGTCACGGGCAGAGTCATATCGTCCGTGCGAAGCACCGCCGAGTAGTGTGGGTACGATGAGTCCCTACGCACGTTCGTAGTAACAGCAGCAGGGTACAAACTGGCGACAACGGACCACAAGAAGCACGCATTGTCTCTGCTCTTTACGTTCACCACCGCTTTTTTCAGTACGACAGCGCGCGGGAGCGGTACGTCGCAACCGGCGCGAAGAGGGTTATGCTTATTAATGTTTATTATGAGGTTTAGCACAGCCCTCAGAGCCCATCCACTATCGCGATCTTGGAACTCCTCGATCGCCACTAACGTGGGAGCGACCACGCACTTCGAATACCACTCGCGCACGTTCGATGTCCTGAACAGTACGCGATTTCGTGTACCGAAACTTTTCATATCCATATTCTCGTTCAACATAAACTCCGCGTTCAGGACCGTGTTCACTAACACACCAGAATGTTCCCTGATAGCGTCCGTGACGCGCGAGAGCATCATTCGTCGAGCACCCTCCAAAATTCGACGCAGGTCGATGTAACCCACGTTGATGACCGCACCAGTCGAAATACGATTCCGAAACGCGGTTTCCACTTCTTCCCATACGACTTTAGGTGTTGTCGATCGAACCGACACCCCGAGCCCTACTCGAGAAAACCGTGCCCGCACGATCGTACGTAATGTCTTTATTCGCACGATCAGTGACACCAGACGCTGCTTCGATGTCACCGACACTCCTTCGCCGCACAGATACTCGACGATGAGTCGCAAGCACGCGTCACACTGATCCCTCCAGTCCCTGTATTCAACAATGGTGCATAAAAGCGCTGCCATTTGGTAAAAAACATTGAACGCGTTCATGAATACCTCCATGTTTACTTCTCTTTTCTTCTACTTCAATATTCAATATTCTATATTCATATCACTTCGATCAGGCACGAGTGGTTGATGCGAATCTTCCACGTGATGCGATTATGATCCGGATATCGAAAACCCAGGGGAAGAATGATGCCTGACAAGTATTTTCGCGAAGATTTTTACCGAACGACTGCGCGGCTCTGATTGAATATCTAACCATATACCCTAGCCGAGATTCATGAGTCGTTTTCGCTCCGAATTCTTTTCTTCGCTCTCGCGTTCTTTCGCTCTCACCCTCGACGACTCGATCGGGTGACGTGATGTCGCGCTGGCTCGATGCGTTACCATGCGTATCGAATTCGCGCACTCGTGATAAAGGTGTTTACACCCGTCACGGTGGTCTCGATCATCAAAATACGTTGGGCGATACTTGAATAATTATCGCGCTATACTTCTGTATGCGTGATCATGCAGCAGCCACCTTAAAATCAGTTCTCAAATGCTGCCGTAGCGGTCAAGACGTACATTGCTACGCGAAACGCTTTAAGAATTTATCGCATCTAAGTCTATTGCATCTAAGTTGATTACATATAAGTTGAGTGCTTTAAGTGAAATTGCTTTGAAGAAGACTGCTTTTGAAGGAGATTGCTTTTGAAGGATATCGTCAGTCGGTCAGCACACTGGAAATGCAATCCAACAATACCGTAAGTTTCCATTATCATATTTTAGTGAATCGTTCTGTTAGTAACTTTGAGAGTTATAAGAAAAATCGGTTTCAGATTATGTCATTGCCCGTGTATTTGAATCGTCCAGCTACAGCTACGATCACCTCTGCTGTGACACCCATCCATACTTCCAGCCCGAAAGTGTATGTGACGTGTAGAAATGTCGCGGTTCAGACCGAAAATATTCAAGGTGGAGAACTTCACGAGGCGGAAGGTGTTCACGATGGTGACATCTTTTTAAAGGTTTTTCATAATGCTGACACCATACGCGATGGACCACCGGATGATCACTACGGGGATGAACAATTCTGGCTGAATCGACATGCGCAGCGAACATATTTATTAGACGATAACGACGACGATGATGATGATGATTATGTACACGCAAATATATATCAGCGGTATCGTGCCGATGCTCCAAAGAGCGTGGTTTGGCGAAACTGCGTCAATGCGAAAAAGATTGATTATAACGCCGTTTTTACGAATGCGGTAGCGGGGCTTCAGCCTAACGATGTTTTAGTTCAAACTGACCCTGCGCAAGTTCCTGTCGATTTATTAGTAACTGATTTATTTGCTGACGATATTATCGAGGGGGATAATTAAGTCAAATAAATTACAAATCTTAATATTAATATGTCCGGTTTACTCCCCTATCTTCCACCTTCCCTGTGAAATTACATTTCAAGTATTTGCATGTATCGCGATTATAAGTGGGATAAGGGCGTGTGAAACAGCGTAAAAGCATTTTCGTTGGCAGATATTTATTATTATTATTATTATTATTATTTATTTCAACGGGTAAAGACCCTTTACTTTACAATTAACAAATAAACAGTGTAAAAGAAAAGAAAACAGAAGAAAAGCCAGTACATACATAAACAAACCATGATACAATAAAATAACGGAACTAATGAGCTAATACAATTTGCGTTAGAATTGAAGTTAACGGGCGTGTACAAAGACATTCCTGCGAGCCAAAGTCCGCAAACGATACTTAAAGGTGGCCAATGTACCGTTAAAAAAATCAACATGCTCGCTATAACGATTCGCTAATTTACATATTCTATTAATGGAGTTATTCATCCCAAACGACGTGCTGTGTCCCGATAAGTAAAAAAGAGAAGGCGATCTTAGAGCAACAGTAGGCGCATACAGGTTAAGCAGAGCCAAAATGTCCGCAGAATCGGTGTAGCCGTTAATAATACTGAAAAGGCAAGTCAGATCGGATAGACATCGACGTTGCTCCAACGTGAAAAGACCGCAGACTTCCAGGATAGAACTATATTCATGACATAGTCGGGTCATCGGAGTGCCGAACTTAAAAGCCAGCAGTCGTAAGAATTTGTGCTGAACGCGTTCCAATAATGTAATATACTTTAGCTGATAGGGATTCCACACAGGAGACGCGTACAGTAAATGGGGAACGACTAATGCATTGTACAGGGTGATTAAGGTACCGGGATTAACGAAATCTTTATACGCGACGTTGCATTCTTTCGCGAGGCGGTTGCGCTGTTTAGATTAATCGATCTCGAATAGTTATCGCGATAGCACGTTGAATTATATTGCGTAGGCGGATGTTTATACGAGCGCCACGTTGCATTCTTTCACGGCGATCGTGAGACGGTTGCGCTATTTAGGTTAATTAACCTCGAATCGTCATCCGTGTCGAATTACAGCATCCGTGGTACATCCTTTCGCGCCTGCGCACCGATACCCGCACGTGTACGGTAAACGGTTGCGCGCGCGACGCCATCTTGAAATCTCCCGCCCCTGTGACGTCATCCCCCTCACCCACGAATACGGTACCCCCTCCCCGCCTCGCCCCCCGCCCTTCGCGCCCGAGAGAGCGGTACCCCCTCCACGCCACGCCCCGCGCCCGCGGTACACCCCCCGCCCCGCCTCGCCCCTCGCCCCCCGGTCGCAGAACTCTCATACCCTACCTACTTCCCTGGCTCCGCGATTACATCGAACTCAATCCTCGGTTTAGAACAAGCGCGACAAACGATTTTGAAAAAAATTTGTACAAATTGATGAACAACGCGGTATTCGGTAATACTATGGAAAATGTGCGAAATCATGTGGATGTAAAACTTTTAACACATTGGGAAGGGCGATATGCCGCGGAGGCAATGATCGCGAAACCGAATTTCCACAGCAGAAGTGTTTCTTCGGAAAATTTAATAGCTGTTGAATTGCGAAAACTCTAGGTGAAATTCAACAAACCGATATACGTGGGTATGTGCATTCTGGACATATCAAAAATTGGTTTGTATGAATTTCATCACCAGCACATGTCTCCCCTGCACGGACAAAATTGTAAAATTCTATACACCGAAACTGACAGTCTCATTTATCACATTAAATGCGAAGATATCTACGAGACCATGAAACACAATATCGATAGATTTGACACAAGCGATTATCCCATCGACAATACAGATAATATGCCGCGCGTAAATAAGATGGTTCCAGGGCTGATGAAGGACGAAAATAACGGTGCGATAATGACCGAATTCGTAGGTCTTAGAGCGAAAATGTATGCACTCCGCGTAGACGGTAAAAAAGATACGAAAAAGGCGAAAGGCGTCAAGACCAACGTCATAGCCAGGACGATAACTTTCGACGACTACGCGCAGTGTTTGCACAGAGAGATCGAAATGGTTCGCAGACAATCATGCATAAGGTCGCAATTGCACAAGGTGTACCCATTTCGGAATCGAAAATCGCTCTAAGCCCACACGACGACAAGCGGTATATCCTACCCGATTCGACCGACACTCTGCCCTGAGGACATTATAATATACCATTGTAAAATAGAAATTATTGTATACTAGAACATACAATTATATTTAGTACCTCGTTTCTTATAAATAGTGGAAATATTGCGTAATATAAAATTGTTCATGCATGTATAGAAATTATTATATGTATTAAAGCATTATAAATGTTGGAATTATTGCATAAAAATAAAATTGTTCACACACATGTATATGTATCATTGTATTTATTGAACCATGTATTTATTTTTACAATACATTATTTTTATTTATCCACGAATTGTGTGATTTATCAAGCCCCAGCCACTTGACGTATACCTTATTCCCCTTCCTACGCAACACTTTTTCCACTGGATACATATCAGGATCGGTGACGCGCTGCTGCTCGTGTTCATAGCATCCTCCGGCAACAGGTTTTCCACAGGAATCGAGGAGCAGAACACCTCCGTGTGTCCAATTCGGCGTATAGCCTTTATCGAAGATGGTTTTAAATTTGCTCACGCGCACAAACTCGCCCAACTTGAATCTCGCTGGAGCAGCGATTTTTATGTTGCTGTTTACTGTTTTGTCAAGTCGCCTGGGGTCGAGATTCTGGCAGAGAATCTCGGGGTGCTCCGGGGCGTCCTTCACGGTTGTCGTCCAACGGGCTCCGAGGGTTCGAGTGAGAATGTCGGGACGGAAGGATTCGGTTCGGAAACCGTAGGTAGGGGATCGTTGTTGATTAAAGAGTTGGAACACACCGTAAGGTTTAAACAAGTTTATTCTGTCCCGATCTGGGTGACACTGGTACTATGCCTTTATCAGGCGTGGATCTTGTACAGCGTCTGTATCAAGTCTGAATATAATCTGACCTCGCATTGCTCGTACATCATTCTTATACTGTAATCGGGGCGAAGCGGGGACCATCGGGGTCTCCGTCTTTGGCCCGCTTTTGGGTGTTTCACCATGTGATGATGGTCTCGGAACGTTTCGGAGAATCCTTACGCGGTTGTGCCCGATTTCGGCCGTTCGATTGTGGCAATCTGAATGCCGCGGTGTCGTTACGCTTGGGGTGTCGGTTGGGACTCCCCCCCCCCCCTTGAGGGAAGGGTGCTGAGAGGAATTTTTCGTAAGATGGTTTACAAAATTTCCCGGTACCCTAAATCGTAAAAGCCTCGGTGTATTCGCTGTCCGTGGCGGTTGTTTTAGTGGTTCCTGCGCGAAGGTTGGATGCTGATTTTTTCGGCTCCTGCGCTTTCGCTGGTGTAGAGATTTGTAATTTTCGGCGCATTTGGTAGTCGCGTTTTAACAAATACATGACGAGTATGGTATGTATTACTAGTACGATAGTCGTCAATGTTGGATGCACAATTTGCCAGGTCGCTAGTCCTGGTTGGTAGTTATTGTTGGTTAGATCGCCTTCCACCTGATTGAGTTGATTGTACAATGCTGAGAATTCAGATGAATTTTTTAGGAGCTTATCTAACTGAAAACGCGTGAGGGGGTGCGCTGGTTCGCCCCGTCGTGTCGCGTTCATCGCTGCCGTTACGTCGTATCGCGGTGTCGTCGGCAGTTCGAAATCCTGACTATACGTCGTTTGTCGCTTCTTTAGTACTACGTCCTTACTTCGGATGTTACAATTTCCCGTAATCCTGAGGATTCCTGTCTTATCTATATCGACGTGTTCGGGCTGTCGTTCGTTACATTGTATAGTCAGTGCCTCGGGTTGGTGTGTCGCGAAAATCCACGTGTCGGCGCGCGGGGTGCCTATCCATATCGTGTGGTTTACCGCGATGTTTTTTATCTCGCAATTTTTCGGGAACTTGTCCAAGGGTTGCAGCCACAGGCTTGCTTCACACTCGAGATCGTCATTTACGTTGTGCGCTAGCATTGGTCGTTCGCAATAATACTGTGCTGCTACTTGTTTGCATCCCTTTGAGACAATTCTGATGACAATTTGTTTGGGAGGTGTTGTACGACGGTTTGCAATATCTTGGTAATTTGTGCACTTGCTATTACGTTCGTGCTGATTATGCCGCTTTTCAGGCCGGTGTAATATTGCAACACGTCGTCTACGTCCTGAGTCAAGTCGGTCAGTAGGGCATATAATGTAATGAAATGATCTACTACGTCAGCTCTTCGTGTTTGTTGTAGTAAGGCCGTTTCGATCCGTGCACGTAATTGTCTCGTCTGTTTTGCTAATATTTCTTCGTTGCGCTGTATCGTTCTTTCCGCGTCATGTAAGTGATGTAACGTATTATTTGTTATTTAGATTTGGTTTTTCATGGCGATCATCAATGTATTTTGTGATCCGTCCAGTCGCGACAAGTGGTTGTTAATCTGTTCGGCGTCGTCGGCGTCCATAGTCCCGAATATGGTTTTGGCTAAGGTCCCTATTCCGTTGATTAACCCTCGTCGCCTATCTGGCACGTGAGTCGGCATTTCCAACACCTGATCTATTCTTTTATACAATTTTTCCGCTCTTCTACGTAGTGGGTCTAGATTATCCCCACACGTTTGTTGGATTACAATTTCGTTTTCGCATCGGCGCTGTATCTCGTTTACGTAGGAGGCCAGCTGCCGATTTCTCTCGAGGAGAGTGTCCATTTTTAAATGGGTCACGATTTTCCATGAATCGGTTACCATGTGTAGTTCTCCGATGTGCGTAAAGCAGGAATCCATGAATATATTTTCTTTCCGAATTTGTATTTCTTTTTAGAATATATTTAGTTTTACCTATTTGACGTGTTTTCCCAATTACTTTCCTATTACATCCGTATCCTATTCCTGCATATAGTAATTAAGGTTCGTCGTGTTATATACTTTATTTGTCCGAGTCCTCTTTTTTTTCTATTCGATGAAATGTTTTAATCTATTCGCGTGTGTGCGTAGGGTTTTCCTTCCCTTTTTTATAGTTACATTCACCTGTGAGTTCTTTTCGGTTATTACGTAGGGGCCCCACTTGTTATTACCCACTTGTTATCTAGTTTTTTTTATCTCCCTCGACGTACCGATTCGTCGTAGAGCCAAACCTTGTCGCCGATTTTGAATTCTATTTCACGCGTTTTCCTGTCGTAATCCTTCTTCGCTTTTTCTTTAGATTGTTGGAGTCGCTTTCTTGCGACTTCATTTGTTGTCCTTATGCGTTCTCTCGTCTGTTGCGCGTAGTCCTCATAGTTATAAGTTTGTCTAGGTGAGCTTTTTAACGTGGTCGGTATTAATGCCGTCTTTCCGTAGACTAATTCATATGGTGTGATACCCGTCGCGGTGTGTGGGGTTGTATTATAGGTGAACATCGCGTAGGGTAGCCACCGATCCCAGTCCGCCTGATCGTTATCAATGTAATATCGCAGATATTCTACTAGGGTTCTGTGTGACCTTTCTAATGCTCCGTTTGACTCCGGATGATACGCGGTTGTTTGAATTTTAGTAATTTGAAGTAGTTTACAAATATTCTCAAACATTTCGCTGAGAAAGTTTGTCCCTTGGTCCGTTATTATTTTTTCGGGTATGCCGTATTCGCAGATGATTTTTTCGACGACTGCCTCGGCTACCGCGGCTGCTTCTTGGTTCGGCAAGGGAATTGCCTTGCTGAATTTCGTAAGGAGGTCCTGGAAGGTTAGTATGTAGATATTTCCTTGTTCGCTTTCTGGCAGGGGTCCTACTATGTCTAAAGCTACTTTTTCAAAGGGTTCTGTTGGTGTATCCGTGATTTCCATTGGAACCGTAGTTTTTCGACCTAGTTTATTTTTCTGACAGAGGCTACATTTCCGTATGTAATCCTCGATGTCCTTATTCATACCTGACCATTTGTATTTGTGCTTTATTCGTTTTGTCGTCCTCTGAATACCTTGATGTCCTCCTGTGGGCGTGCAATGGTATTCGTAGAGAATTTTCTGTTTTGTTTCTTCGTCTTGAACCTCGGTTAGCTTTATTTCCTCTATAGCTTCCTCGTTCTGCAATGTGTGCACATTCCTGCTCAGCGCGTCCGCGTTGGTATTATTCTTTCCCGACTTGTGAATGATTTCGTAGTCGTACTCGGCTAATAGGATTCTCCATCTTATTAATCTGGATCCTGGGTCCTGCACCTTAAATAGCCATACTAGTGCCTTATGGTCTGTAATTACCTTGATTGAGGTACCATATACGTACGGTCGGAAGTGTTTGACTGCCCAGACGATGGCTAACAGTTCTTTTTCCGTCGTACTGTAGTTTCGTTCGGCTTTTTTTTGATACTCTGCTCGCGTATGCTATTGGTTTATCTTCGCCTATTTTTCCTTGTGATAGTATTGCACCTATCGCTACGTCGGATGCGTCTGTCGTTACTACGAATTCTTTTGTAAAGTCCGGATAAATTAAGAGGGGTGCCGTAGTCAGTGCCTCTTTTAATGTGTCGCTTGTGATGCTAGACAGGGGTTTAGCTATTTTTGAATATTCCGGAATGAATCTACGGTAGTATCCTGCTAACCCCAGGAATGCTTGTAATTCTTTTAGTTTTGTTGGGACAGGGAATTCTTTCATGGCCTTGGTTTTTTCGGGATTTGGTTTAATCCCGTCGGGGGTAATTATGTGTCACAGAAATCCTACTTCTTTTCTTAGAAACGCGCATTTTTCCAATTGTAGTTTTAAATTGTATTTGCGAAGAGTGTCGAGAATTTTCCGTAGTCGTGTGTTATGTTCTTTTAAATTTGCTCCGTATATGACAATATCATCAAGGTAGACGAAGCAGTCTATTACTTGTAATCCGATAAGCGCGGATTTCATTGCTCGCTGGAACGTCGCGGGGGCGTTTTTTAATCCAAAAGGCATGCGATTGAACTCGTAGTGGCCTTGTGGCGTTGAAAACGCTGTCTTGCACTTATCCCGTTCTTCCATCGGAATCTGATGGTATCCGGACGCCAAATCGAGGGTGGTAAAATATTGCGCTTTCCCCAATTGGTCCAGTATACCCGTGATATTAGGTAGTGGGAATGAGACGCCTATGGTGACTTCATTGAGATTTCTGTAATCGACCACTACGCGATATCTGACGATCCCCTTAGGATCCGTTTTTTTAGGTAACACCAATAAGGGTGCGTTCCATGGGCTAGAGCTATGACGGATGATGCCGTCCTTTACCATCTCCTCCACTTGTTTCTGTTCTTCCCCCTTGTGGATGTCGGGTAATCTATACGGCTTGACATTACAGGGTGCCGTGTCGCGTTGTACAGGGACCCCGTGGCCGGTTACGGTGGCCGTTGTCAGTTGATCTCCCAGTAGATGAAACGTGTCATGATACTCTTTGCAAATTTCATTCATTGATTCCTTCTCTTCTTTGTTCATATGCTCGCGGTCTACCTGCTCGATGACTCGAGCAATGCGCGTGGTCAGCAATTCTTTCGCGGTTAACGCCCGAACAGCTGCGGCGCTATCGCTGCAGTGAATTATTTTGTTATCCGGTATTTCGCTTAATTGAATTCGTGGCACGATTATTGTCTTCGTTTCTGCGGTTGTATTTATAATACAGGATACACATTTTCCTTTTTCGGGTCTCGTTAACCCTTCTCCTAGGTATACGCCTTCAGCTAGCTGCTGCTTTTCTATTATCCCGTCTAGAATGCTATCCGTTGAGACCCTTACTATTTTTTGTGCGCGGGCGGGAATGGTTATTTCTATGCTTCTATTCAAAGTTTTCCATGGTTTTTCGTCTAATAATAAGCTTTGCTTGGGGTAACTTATGGTTATTCCGTTATCTTTCAGAAAATCTATTCCCAGTATCCCGTCTGCATTTGTTAAGGTGTTTCCTTCTACTACATACAAGGGATGTATTATTTCTTTCCCATTTATGTAGAACGTGGCATCTATTTGTCCTAACGTTTCTGTTTTTTCTCCTGAGAATGACATGAAAAGGACGTCGCTTTTTCTCATGCTGACGCCGTCCGGGAGGGCTCTCTTAGCGATTAGAGAGATTTCTGCCCCGTTATCTATTAGCATTACGGTTTGTTCGTTTTTGCTATATTCTATTTCTACCTCTATCCTATCTGATGTGTGTCCGCCTTTGGAGAGGGATCCTATTTCGATCATACGGAAGGGTTTCGCGGTTTCTCTGGTCGTGTTTCGGCGACCCTGAGCTATCGCGGCTGCCTTTCGCGGAATGTGCGCGATCAGCGTTTCTGCTTCGCGATTGTCGTTTTTCCTCCGAGGCTGGTCGGCGACCCTCTTCCTTATGACCTGCCGATTTAGATGCTATGGATTGCACTCGCTGGCTGTTTTCCGAAGAAAAATTTTTTTTCGGGGGCTTGTCCTTATCTTTGTTCTTCCAACACTCCTTAGTGTCGTGCCCCGATCGCTTACAATTGTTGCAGTACCGTGGTGCTGTCTTGTTCTTATTTTGATAGTTATTCGGAGAGGCGTTTGTCCCGCGCGTTACTGGTCGTCTCGTGATCGACCGCTCTTCGTCTATGGCTATCGTGATAGCTTCTTGCAAGTCGGCGGGTTTCTGCGATTTGACTAAAATCTTCAGGTCGTCGCGGAGGCCGTCTTCGAATATAGTTAGGGTCTGTCTTTTAAATACTCTCACGCTCGCATTTTTGTCTACCAGACTGGCTTTATCGTCGATTCCGGTCGCTATTAGTTCCCTTAGCAATTTGGATACTCGATTCCCGTATTGATGCGCGCTTTCATTGTTGCCCTGTCTACTATATAGCAGTTCCCTTTGTACAGTTGAGGCTGTGCGGGGGGGCTTGTAAACTGAAGTCAGTACGTCCTCTAAATCTTGTATTGACAATATGTGGCGCGTCTGTACTTCCTCTAGAGCGTCGCACCCAATTCGCATTGAAATTATCCCTCGTAAGATCTGGGCCTTTTCTTCCACCGTTCGGTAGGAGTTGTACACGTACTTGCAGGCGATCAGGAACCCAGGTAATTGCTTGGGGTCCTTTCCGTCGAACATGGGTAGGGCTCTTATCGCGTGAAATACTTCTCGAGTGCCCGCTCCGGTCGGTGCGTTAGAAGGATCGTTTTGCTCGAAATTGGTGGGAACGAAAAGACTGGCGCGCCTAGGGTCTTCTCCTGGCTCGCGGTAGTCGGTAAGGTGTACCGTCGTTCTGTCCGAAGGACCGGGAATTGCGTGTGGAGTAGTGATAGTGTCCCTTAATCTATCTATTTCTCGATCTACTGAGTCCTGTAGTGGACCTATCCTTGCCTCTATTGCTCCCAACCTATCGTTTACTGCTAACATTCCATCGGTTATACTAGCTAGAGAGGTGGTTATTCCCGCGAGTAGTTTTTCTAGGTTCGCTAGCCGGTCTCCTCTTCCTGCGGGATTCTGGACTGCGTGCTCGCTCGCGGTTGCCATAGGAGTGATTGGCATATTATTGTCGGTCTCTAAATCTCTGCTCGGAATTAAACTATAATCTAATTCGTCAAACGGATAGAGTCTCCTGGCGGTTAAGTGTCCGGCGTGACTCGACGCAGTCGGAAGTACGGTCGCAACGCTACGATCTTCACTGGTTTCTACGTCTAAAGCAAGCCGCGCACGTTTTCCGATTTCACGAAGGGCTTCGAATGTCGCGTCGAAGAGAGATTCGTCGGAGGGTCGTAACGTACGGACTTTACAGAATCTACGCGGAGCACTTCGGCGAAGGGCTTTAGGCGAAAGAATTTCTTTTCGCTCGGTTAGTTCTAAATCGCGCTCGATATTTTTATCTAAGGATTTTGTGCGGCGCATGAGAACAGCGGCGGGCGGCCTGATTTCGCTGAGAGTGGTATTGCGCACTTACAGCACGTAGAACAGGTGATGCATCGCTCGTCTGTGTGGATTGTAGACTTTGCTGGCGGCGTCCTCTGTAGACGTCCGTCAATACTGCGAAGTGGATTGCCCTACTGTTGAGTGGGTCGTTGTCTCCGCTAACAAGGGAACACCGCGAACCCGGACTCACCGATTGGAATATAACTTAGTGGGTTTTTAGAATGACTCAAAACAAGAAGAACGGTGTGTTTCATTTGTGCCCTATCGCCCTTTAAGGGGGTGAAAACTAACCTCAAAGTCAAATTGGCATTTCCACTTTTTCGCGTATAACTCTCAAAGTACAACAGACAGAAACAAATGTTTCAAACAAAAGTTTAATGGTGCAATAAGCGCTACAAAATAACGTTAACAAAATTTTTGGAAAAGTTTTTTTCTGAAAAAAAATTTTACCTCACGTTATTTTTAACTATTTTTCCATTTACATAATGACTAAAAATATAGGGTGTTTTTTTTATAAATTCAACCGTGTATATGATTTATATAATGCACTATCGGCTTATGGAGTTACACGATGGCAAGTACACGATGCGCACGATTGCGCGCTCACAACACATAGTAAGTTGCATAATAAGACTCGTTTTGTTTGCTGCAGGCCTTAATACATGACGGTGACAAATATGATAACATAAAAATATCAAAATGTAAAGCATTATATCAAAATTATTCGATTATGTTTTGTCTATAATATCTATGATGTTTTATGTTTGTGCATACTATGCTGCAATCACAAACGTTGCACTGTATCAGACATGTATATAAATATTCATTTAATGACTATTCTTAACAAGTTATTTCTTAACCCTACGGTTAAAAATACGTGTATACATATATGCATTTCATTCCACATAGTTTTCACAGGCATGATGTTGATCATAAAAATGTTCTATGCATAGATATTTTTTACACCAAGCACATCTTATAATAGCAGGCTTATTACACAGATGACAGCGTGGCAAGGTATATGCTTGAAGAAAATTGAAAGAAAAGTCTACTGGATTTTCAAACCGCGATGGTCTTTGTTCCAGGTATCCATTTTTATACCAAGCATATTTAAATAATTCTTGGAATCTCGGAGAAGACAATTGCATATGTGTGAGCGATTGCAATTTGATGATATTATTTCGCAAATGTAAATTTACGTCAAGATTGTATAGTAAGACGCGGTCTGAAAAAGTTCTTGCAAAATTTTTCCATATCCGAAAACCAAAAACGTCCAGCGGTTGTATCAAACCTGTTGTTCCTTTCGGTATGGTTAACGCAATAACTTGTTTGTTAGCCGGAATATTTTGTTGAAAAGTGGAAGGAAAGTGGCCGCTCCATGAATCAAGCAACAGGACACTTTGAGATCCAGTCTCCGGTAAAAAGACTTTTGTTAACCAAATGTTAAAATGGTACGATGTCAACTACCCAGATTTCGAAGCAGTCAAGAACACATTAGCCGGTCTGAATAAAGTTGTTTCCACCCTGGGACCACCCTGGGTTCTTTTAACACCATAAAGAGGGGTGACAGTAACTGATCTCTCGCAGAAATCGTAGGGAGAATCGTATAACTATGTGTGATTGAGGATACTGATTTCACGGATGCTTCTACAGTCTTTCCACCACGGTGTGCCAACGTACGACCGGAATGGATTTCTAAATTAAATCCACTCTCATCTGCGTTGTATACATTACTTGGATTGTGTGTAGCAATGTATGGTTTTACCTGATTTACGAATTCGGAGGAAGTTAAATGTAAATGTTGCTTGTCTTGCTGTGCGGAACGGCTGACGAATTTTGTAACTTTTCTCGAAACGATGTTGTGCACTTTTTTGAAATTCATGATCCAGGTATGGCCAGCTTTGAATGTGGAAAGATTGACTTCCTCTTTTGCTTCTAGCGCCCATCTTGTGTCAATGTCATGTATCAATGAAGTCTGATCGATAGCAGCTTGAAATTTGTCCAACACATATTGCACGATAGATAACAGCTGTTCTCTGCATGTACCACCATTCGCCAACGCTGCTTCCCAGCGATACAATTGTTGAACTGATTTAACTTTCCTGAATTGATGTTGCACACTGCCGAGAGGTTTTCGATCTTTCGAGCCGCTTCTCCAAAGCTCAACAGCTCGAATTTTATAATTTAAATCTACGTTACCACTTTCACCTGGGACACACACATCATCAAATTCATTGATAGTAAATTCTTCGTCTTCCTGGATATTATCGTCTTGAACAAACTCACATTCTTGGGGCCGCGCTAGATCTTCAAATTCTAGGGTCGTAACATAGTCGGTTGTGAATGAAACGTCATTCTTACTATCAACTATTATGGTATGTATCATTTCTGATAATTCGACTTCCCTATGATTAATAGGAGACGGCGGTATTCTAGATATATGTAGAGCAGTTATCAGTAAATTAATTACATTCGCCGGATTTATGTGCACCATGTTATCGATAACTTGTACTGCTTGCAGTTAAAAGAATGCCAGTGACAACGAGTATGAAGTTGAGCTGCGAAAACTTGGTATTTATAATGAGACCGAAAGATAAAGATACAAGGTTGTCCCATGCAAGATAAGTTTGTTTCTTCAAAAACGGCATGACTACTTAATCTTATGCATTAATAACGGGAACCTTACAAACAGTCATGCGAAATTATCAATAATTAACCATACACTGGAAAACACCTCGTGCTAAATGTACCTCGTGCAAAACAAATATGATAATTGTATCAACACTTTTATCAAATGATTAAATATATCTTCTACAAACAAATATGAATACCATTAAAAATAGCTCGATAAACTCTTTTATTTTATAAGTAATAAATTATACATAATACACTTTAGCATCTTTGAATATTATCATATTTGTCACCGTCATGTATTAAGGCCTGCAGCAAACAAAACGAGTCTTATTATGCAACTTACTATGTGTTGTGAGCGCGCAATCGTGCGCATCGTGTACTTGCCATCGTGTAACTCCATAAGCCGATAGTGCATTATATAATTCATATACACGGTTGAATTCATAAAAAAAATACCCTATATTTTTAGTTATTATGTAAATGGAAAAATTGTTAAAAATAACGTGAGGTAAAATTTTTTTTTCAGAAAAAAACTTTTCCAAAAATTTTGTTAACGTTATTTTGTAGCGCTTATTGCACCATTAAACTTTTGTTTGAAACATTTTTCCTGTCTGTTGTACTTTGAGAGTTATACGCGAAAAAGTGGAAATGCCAATTTGACTTTGAGGTTAGTTGTCACCCCCTTAAAGGGCGATAGGGCACAAATGAAACGCACCGTTCTCCTTTTTTTTGAGTTACTCTAAAAACCCACAAAGTTACATTCCAATCGGTGAGTCCGGGTTCGCGGTGTTCCCTTGTAAGTCCTGGTGTCCCCGTTGGTCAGGCTTGTTTCTTACGTTGGCAGGTATCCCACCGCTGCCACCAATTGTTGTGTCAAGGCGCCTGGGGTCAAGATTCTGGCAGAGAATCTCGGGGTGCTTCGGAGCGTCCTTCACGGTTGTCGTCCAACGGGCTCCGAGGGTTCGAGTGAGAATGCCGGAACGGAAGGGTTCGGTTCGGAAACCGAAGGTAGGGGATCGTTGCTGATTAAAGAGTTGGAACACACCGTAAGGTTTAAACAAGTTTATTCTGTCCCGATCCGGGTGACACTGGTACTATGCCTTTATCAGGCGTGGACCTTGTACAGCGTCTGTATCAAGTCTCCATGTACTCTCAATCAAGTCTGAGCTCGCATTGCGCGTACATCGTTCTTATACTGTAATCGGGGCGAAGCGGGGACCATCGGGGTTTCCGTCTTTGGCCCGCTTTTGGGTGTTTCACCATGTGCTGATGGTCTCGGAACGTTTCCGAGAATCCTTACACGGTTGTGCCCGATTCCGGCCGCTCGATTGTGGCAATCGGAATGCCACGGTGTCGTTACGCTTGGGGTGTCGGCTGGGACACAACAATACGGTGGCCAGCAGCTTATCGGCGATCGCAGGGGTAACATCGCAAAGATGCATTCTGACGGTTCTATGTTTTCGTGCATTATACTCTGCAAGTAGACGCGGTAGCGCATCGGTTCATCTGTAGGTTCCATTGCGCGTAAACATTTTCCACATATTGTTCTTCACCTTCTTCTTCACTGACCTTCCGCTTCCTCCTTGCACTCATCTTCTTAGAATTCTTCACAGATCATCCTCTCCTTCTTTTGACTCGTCATTTGACTAGACCATGTCACTTGCATGTGTATCAAACATCTATCGTACCACTCTCAACATGTATCGAACGTCTATCGTACCACTCTCAACGTGTATCGAACATCTATCGTACCACTCTCAACGTGTATCGAACGTCTATCGTACCACTCTCAACGTGTACCGAACGTCTATCGTACCACTCTGAATGTGTACCGAACGTCTATCGGACCACTCTGAACGTGAACCGAACGTATATCGGACCACTCTGAACGTGTATCGAACGTCTATCGTACCACTCTGAACGTGTATCGAACGTCTATCGTACCACTCTAAACGTGTATTCAACGCCTATCATACCACTCTGAACGTGTACCGAACGTCTATCGGACCACTCTGAACGTGTACCGAACGTCTATCGTACCACTCTGAACGTGTACCGAACGTCTATCGGACCACTCTGAACGTGTATCGAACGTCTATCGGACCACTCTCAACGTGTACCGAACATCTGTGGTTACTTTTCTGAAGGTCACCCCCTCCATCGGTTAGGCCGGACATGTATTGAATCCCTTCTCTCGGTTAGTTCTGAAAAAAATTCTGCAGTGGGTTAGGTCTGAAATTTTCCAGCGTCGGAAATTTTGCAGTCACCGATAAGCTGCTGGCCACCATATACAGCAACATAAAAATCGCTGCTCCAGCGAGATTCAAGTTGGGCGAGTTTGTGCGCGTGAGCAAATTTAAAACCATCTTCGATAAAGGCTATACGCCGAATTGGACAACAGAGGTGTTCAAGGTAGCCAAAGTACAGGCAACTAATCCCACAACGTATCTGCTCCTCGATTCCTGTGGAAAACCTGTTGCCGGAGGATTCTATGAACACGAGCTGCAGCGCGTCACCGATCCTGATGGGTATCTAGTGGAAAATGTGTTGCCTAGGAAGGGGGATAAGGTATACGTCAAGTGGCTGAGGTTTGATAAATCACACAATTCGTGGATAAATAAAAATAATGTATTGTAAAACTAAATACATGGTTCAATAAATACAATGATACATGTACATGTGTGTGAACAATTTTATTTTTATGCAATAATTCCACCATTTATAATGCTTTAATACATATAATAATTTCTATACATGCATGAACAATTTTATATTACGCAATATTTCCACTATTTATAAGAAACGAGTTACTAAATATAATTGTATGTTCTATTATACAATAATTTCTATTTTACAATGGTATATTATAATGTCCTCAGGGCAGAGTGTCGGTCGAATCGGATACGATGTACCGCTTGTCGTCGTGTGGGCTTAGAGCGATTTTCGATTCCGAAATGGTGTACACTTTGTGCAATTGCGAACGTTTGCATGATTGTCTGCGAACCATTTCGATCTCTCTGTGCAAACACTGCGCGTAGTCGTCGAAAGTTATCGTCCTGGCTATGACGTTGGTCTTGACGCCTTTCGTCTTTTTCGTATCCTTTTTACCGTCTACGCGGAGTGCATACATTTTCGCTCTAAGACCTACGAATTCGGTCATTATCGCACCGTTATTTTCGTCCTTCATCAGCCCTGGAACCTTCTTATTTACGCGCGGCATATTATATGTATTGTCGATGGAATAATCTCTTGTGTCAAATCTATCGATATTGTGTTTCATGGTCTCATAGATATCTTCGCATTGAATGTGATAAATGAGGCTGTCAGTGTCTGTATATAGAATTTTACAATTTTGAGCGTGCAGGGGAGAAATGTACTCGTGGTGAAATTCATACAAACAAATTTTTTATATGCCCAGAATGCACATACCCACGTATATCGGTTTGATGAATTTCACCTCGAGTTTTCGCAATTCAACAGCTATTAATTTTTCGGTTTCGCGATCATTGCCTCCGCGCCATATCGCCCTTCCCAATGTGTTAAGAGTTTTACATCCACATGATTTCGCACATTTTCCATAGTTTTACCGAATACCGCGTTGTTCATCAATTTGTACAAATATTTTTCAAAATCGTTTGTCGCGCTTGTTCTAAACCGAGGATTGAGTTCGATGTAATAGTGGAGCCAGGGGGGTTGAGCGAATTGAAGCACGCAGTGTATCTTTGTAATAAGAAGACCGGGACGCGTGCACTGCTGCAGGTTGCGATAATGGATAACGTAACTCTGCTTATCGTATACCGTCGCGAGTAACTTGTCCTGTCTGCTGCCAGGTGGTTTGGCATGCGTCGGGCAGAACGGTAGATCAGCATGAGCATCGTGCAGACGTTGCGGATATTCCAGATCTACCTCGAGAATGTATCCCGTGGGCGAATCGACAGCGACTGAAGACACGTCAAAATTTGCAATATCTTCGACTGATTGAAATTTGGCATATGGCAGGGGCTGACACATTGCCCATCCATACAAATTGTTTACATCAAAGTACATCAAGTACGATGACTGTTCCGATGCGTCGTAAGATGGCATGTACTTGTTACTGGCATGTGCGTATCTTCCGGAACATTGACTTAAACCACCGCGTATACCGCGTTCGACAAACATGACCATATCGATGTCTGTGAGCAATTCGAATGTAATTTTGGTATGTTTTAGCATGGCATCCCACGTGAAACCAGGTAAAGTATAATAATGTGCCGAATCTAATCCATAACTCTTGATGCAAATTTCGCGAAAATTTTCAAAAATATCAGCCAACAACAAGACATCTGTTTTCAAATACAAGTCGCTGTATTCGTCCAAGGTTCTAATGCTGAAACGCTGCCAGACAGTCTCGGCGTACGCGTAATCGCTCTCGGACACAGTCTCACCCGTTAACGAACTGTAGAATGACACGCGCGGCGGTAAGCATGGGTTCTGCAGGAGCTTGTTCGCGCAATCAAGGTATTCATACGGAAAGACACCCTTTCGCGTCAATAAATTGAAATCCTCGGCGGATAATGTTTCAAATTGGGATCGTAAAATTTAATTTATCTGTGCTAAGAAAAGATGCTAATTTGTCGAGACTGGTGTTTAGAAGTTTGTACGAATCGATGAATCGCAATTTAATATAATTTCGCGAGTCTGATTCAGCCGTATCTTCAACATTTTTTGTGAAAGAAATATACTTTTCTTCAGTGATGGGTAATACATCAACGTGACCTTCGAAAGTGGTAGCTATTTCCTCGATAATGAAATGTGAATCGTAGCCGGATAAATTATGAAAAACGATGGGGATGTAAAACGCATTTTTATAATTTAAATTGCACTCCGAATGTGCTGAGCCTCTAAACCGTCCGGATAGATGGCAATGATCGCGAACTCGTATATCGCTGGCCTCGAATGGTTCGTCGCAAATATGGCAATGTGTTGCATTGCGAAATGTCATCCACTGGTCGGTAGTTAAATCCAACATTTGAGTATTATTGGCCAGAATGAGCCTGGCAAAATCTGCAAAATTTTTCAGTTCTTCGACGAACCATGAAACACAATCCGCGTCGCGGCGACATCGATACATCGATAGTGATGTATTGTACGGACAATGCTTATAATATGCAATGCTGTGCACTTTGTGGTGCTGGTATTTACACAATTTATTATTATCGCCCATTCGATTGTCCTCCGTTTTCTCGATGATGCACTCGAGATCTGCGTACACCACGAAAGAAAGTCGCTCCTTCCTGCAATGGTTGTCGAAGCTGAGCAGGTTGTTGCCTTCGCTGGGCAGCAGAATGGCGCAGTCGTTCATCTTCCCGCAGTCCAGCGAATGAACCTCCAACTTCTCGGCAGATCCGAAATAGTTCATGCATCTGTAAGCCCAAAAATTTTTATTTAAATTTTTTTTCATGAGACATTTCAACATTTTATAAGTTTATATACGTACCGATCGCAGATGAATTTTTTTTCCCGTGCCTGCTCAACTGCATGCTCACCAGCCGGTACAAGTCCTTGATCAGCACGATATGCCCTACATTGCCGTGCTCTTGATTCGGCGTGTAGAGCAGGTTGACGTGCCGATCCCTCTTTTGGCTGGTGAGGCGCAGTGGGAAGACTGCCCTTTCTTCCTCTCCTCCTCGAAGGTGTACACGTTGACGGAGATGCCATTCTGCCCCTCAAACTTCCCAATCTGCGTTAGGGACATTGGAAATTCAATGCCCTGAAGATTTAATATGGAAACATAGTCGAGGTATGAACTTCGGCGGTCAACGTGTCTGTCGGCAGGATGTAGAGCGGCGACCACTGCGCAAGCGAAACAGGCGTTGTCCGGGGATTGCACGCTAATCGTCGCTTTCTTCAGCGATATTTCCCGTGGCAACTTGTAGTGACATCCCGCGTGCAGCAGATTGTACTTGTTGACATTGACGGTCAGATTGAGGTTTCTCGTCAATGCCCATCCGCTGTCGCGTTCCTGAAACTCTTCCAGCGATGCCAGGGTTGGTTCGATGATACATCGTTGGTACCACTCCTGCAGATCGGATGTATCGAAGAGTTTACAGTTTCGGGTATTGATGCTTTTACAAGCATGCTTGTCACCTGCCACAAATGCGCCGTTGAACACCGTGTTCACTTTGAGGTTTCGACGTTTCCTCAAAGGACCCCGCACATGCTCCAACACATTGACCGCCGCATCCTGGAGGAAGTTGCACTGTTCGATGTAATTCGAATTTAGCACGGTGCTAGTTAGTACCCGGCTACCGAACGCAATGTCTATTTCGCGAGACAAAAGTCCCGTGCTCGAATGTCCGGCACCTTCGCGCACGATACGTCCGCGCAACGAATATTTCAGTCCTTCGAGCTGCGCGATTCGAGCAACTAACGGTTGTCGAACACCGATCGATAATCCAGGACGTTTCACTCGGCTGTGTTCTTCCAAAGATTCGATACACTCGTTGCACCGTTCTTCCCACGCGAGGTATTCTTCGCGTGAAATCAATCGTGCTGATTGATCCCGCAGTTGGCGTTCTACTTGTGCGAATTGTTCCATGATCGTAAATGGAATGTAAATGTAATGTCTTATTCACTCAACACGTTGCAGCGATTTGAGATTTTTGTACCTCCTTCACCAAATCGATTGTATGTAAAAGCCGATCCTTCCCGATATCTTCCGAAGCAATTTCCGCTGACACGGTATAATTATTTCCATGATTCACGCGTATGACGAATTAAGGTCGGTTTATACAACGACCGAGCCGAGCCTTCGGGGCTGTTCGGGCCGTGCCGAACCTCTATAGGGTAAGTGTGGGTATTACTGCGGATTTTTAAGGTAGGTTAACTTTAGAACGCTTGATACGGCGTTGAAATGAATGAAAGTTCCTCCTTCTTTTTTTAAAAGAAAGGTGGGACCTCAATAATTCCATAAAAAAATATGAGGGCGGGGTAATAAGCACAGTTAATTAAAAACGCAGAGATTTGTCGACCAATGTCATTGCAGGAGTTGCTGCGGACATACATGCATTACTGCGCGCCAGTTTCTAACGAAATAACAGTTACTGCGCATGTATTACTGCGGTCTGATGTCAGCCGAAATATAACCTTAGTACAAATATCACGTCACTGAATACGGTCGAAAGAAAGGTTAGGTTGCGCAGTCGTCGGTCCACAGTAATACATGCACATGGTGTAAAGTACTGCACCTAATACTGCAGTGAGAAATAAAAATTAAAACTAAAATGTGGACGACTGATTTACTGTTTTTCTGAAAAAATAACTCTTATTCTATCGAGCAATAACGCTACATTACATGTATTACTGTTAATAACAAAAATATAAATGTTTTTCAAGTAGGTGTTCATGACCGTCATATCGGGAATCGACCGAAATTTTGCCTTGACGAATTTCAAACTACGTTAAAAGAATTAATAATAACTTTGTTGTACATATTTATTAATAATTATCTGTAATAGAGTTTAAAATAATTTTATCAAAAATTTTCAAGAGATTATGTACTTTCCAACATTAAATATGATCTGTTTTAGAATATCCGCAGTAATCGGGGCATCCGCAGTAATACCCACACTTACCCTAGTATGCTTATGGACTCGCCGGCTCCTCGTTGCCCGCTGGGCCCGGGCTCGGTGGCCGCTCGTTGAGACGACGGACCGTCCGGGCCGAGTCTGTGCCCTGTCGAAGTGCAACGCTGCTGGATTTAATCTTCTCAACACGTAGGGTAAAATCCGAGAGCCGCGGTTGACCTAATATAAAATGGCTATTAAAACTAATAATGTAAAATTATTTATGAGTGAATACAACTATAGGTTCATTGATATTTAATTTGTTTACGCTAAACAAGTAAATAACACATCAAAGAATAAGTGAACTACCTACTGGCGGTTAGTAAGGCAAATGAATATAAAAGTGAATAAATAAACTAAATAAACAATAATAATAATAAAAAATAAAAAATAAACAAAAATAATGAAACAATCATAACTCGACCATCTCACCTTTCTGCAGCGAGAGATGGTCTTCTCGTTAGCTTTCAGAGGAAGAGTTAATATGGCCAAATACTTTGACTGCATTGTCCCTCAATATCTCTACTATCTTTATATCCCAAACATTAATCCGAACATTATCCCCAAAATATTGGTCATTTTGAAATGACTGTATCTTCGCGAAAAATGTTCGCAAAAAATATTTATAAAAGGCATTTTAACGCTTGAAGTTTCTGATTTTTGAATCAAGGACTCAATTTTTTTCATCCATTATGAGACTCTTTTATCAAGATGAAGCGCGGGAAACGAAGTTTCAAAACTTTGTGTCTAGTTGGAACGTATGCACCGACATTGTTATCCAATCTCTTCGCAATGACAAAAACTGCACTTTAGGCAGTGCTAATACCTACCAGTTATTAAAGTACATGTTTGTCATTGCGAAGAGATTGGATAGCAATGTCGGTGCATACGTTCCAATTAGACACAAAGTTTTGAAACTTCGTTTCCTGCGCTTCATCTTCATAAAATAGTCTCATAATGGATGAAAAAATTGAATCCTTGATTAAAAAATCAGAAACTTCAAGCGTTAAAATGCTTTTTTTTAAATATGTTTTGCGAACATTTTTCGCGAAGATACAGCCATTTAAAAATGACCAATATTTTGGGGATAATGTTTGGGATATAAAGATAGTAGAGATATTGAGGGACAATGCAGCCAAAGTATTTGGCCATATTAACTCTTCCTCTGAAAGCTAACGAGAAAACCATCTCTCGCTGCAAAAAGGTGAGATGGTCGAGTCATGATTTTTTTATTATTTTTGTTTATTTTTTATTTTTTATTATTATTATTGTTTATTTTGTTTATTTATTCACTTTTGTATTCATTTGCCTTACTAATCGCCAGTGGCTAGTTCACTTTTTCTTTGATGTGTTATTTACTTGTTTAGCGTAAACAAATTAAATATCAATGAATCTGTAGTTGTATTCACTCATAAATAATTTTACTTTATTAGTTTTAATAGTCATTTTATAGTAGGTCGACCGCGGCTCTCGGATTTTACCCTACATGTTGGGAGCATAAAATCCAGCAGCGTTGCACTTCGACAGGGCACGGACTCGGCCCGGACGGTCCGTCATCTCAACGAGCGGCCACCAAGCCCGGGCCCAGCGGGCAACGAGGAGCCGACGAGTCCATAAGAATACTATAGAGGTTCGGCACGGCCCGGACAGCCCATAAGGCTCGGCTCGGTCGCTGTATAATGGTCCATTTATACATATCCGTTCCGGGTCCGTTCAGTGCCGGCATGCCATTGGTAAGAATAAGAGGGGCGCAGAGGACCTCTTCTTCTTATCAATGGCATGCCGGCACTGAACGGACCTGGAACGGATATGTATAAATGGACCTTAAACCGACCTCTAGCGCGCAAAATCATCCGATGCAATTTCTGCTGACACCGCATAATTCTAGGATTCGACGTTTCCAAAAGTATTATATTACATTCAACATGTGTCGAGACTTTTATTCTTGAGGGTGGGGTTCAAATTACATGCGATCGTGCGATATGCTGCGACGTTAAATCTGAGCGCTTTAAAACTTGGTAGCTTTATAATGCTTGCTGCACATTGCTTCGCTAGATCGTTGATTAAAAAATTATTATTTCTCTGGGGGTCAGAACTGGAACGGAATTTTTATATATACTAACGGGAGGGTCTATGATCGCTGGCGAGAAAGTATCGAGCCGCATGGCCCTCTGGTGGAGCGTCGGTAACCTGCTACAGGATCCCCTACGATTGTATCACAGTGCTGTCTCTTTCCCTCTCCCGAATTTGGCTTTACAACTAAGTATTGCTCTCCCTTTCCCGTCCCCGAAGACGTGGTTTGTAAAACGCCGATCTTTCCCGACATAGCCCGACCATCATCCAATAATGATTATGCGCTGACGTTTGGCAACGGCTCATGGTGTGTGTGTGTGCGCGCGCGCGCGCGCGTGTGTGTGTGTGTGTGTGTGTGTGTGTGTGGCTACTAATGTTAGAGAGCTGGCGTGGGGGAGTTGGTTAGGCGGCTGACTCGTACTGCGGAGGTCTTGGGTTCGAGCCCCGTCGCCCGAGATTCCGTTTTTCATTTATATTAATATCTTAAAATTAATATTTCCTTCCTTACCGACAGTTTGTACCACACTCCAGAGTAGCACTTCACCCGCGATTCCTCCTCTCGATGTACTTCGGTATCGGTTCGATATCAATTCGGTATCGATTCGATTCGATAATATCAGTTCTCACGCTATACCCCCACCACGCCGCTATCTCTATGACGTCATCCGCCGCCCGCCCGCGCCGCCGCGCCCGCAGCCCGCCCGCGCCCGCCCAAAAAAACAAATTTCGAAAATTTTCAAACCCAAATTTGGATTTCAAGGTCAGGGGAAATCCTTATCATGACCTTGAAACTCAAATTTGGGTTAGAATCCGTATAGCCCTACTACTCAATTAATTGCACTACCAACCGGACAACTCGGAAGTCACCTACGCTGCTCCTGTTTGAATACAAGCCGCGTAGTCTGGCGGATGCGTGGCTGCTAGCTCCAGGTGGATGTACGCGGTAGGAGATGTGGTCATGGTGGCATCCAACCCTGGGGCAACCGGAGGGAGCAATAAACTATTGGCAGTGACAAAGGGTCCCTACAAGGTCACCGCGGTTCGACCGTATGACCGGTATGAGGTGCACGACCTGCGGGATCTGAAGAAGTCTCCTAACCGTCGCAGCGTGGTAACCGTCGACAGCATGCGGAGATGGATTACGTTTGATGCCACTCAGTAAGCAGGGTGAGTCGAAGGTGGGTTACAGTTGCTGCCCTCGTCATACAACGAGATTTATTTTGGTCGGAGTCCGTAGCTTTGAGGAGTAATTCTGAGTCAGAGTTGTGTTCGATGATAGGCATGAGCAAAGCCGGGACCCAGGCCGAGTCCAGGCAGTCCAGGTATGGAACGTGGTCGATTCCGTACCAGATGGACGCCTGGGTGGAGACCAGGACCAGAAGTAGTCGGAGTCGGGACTAGCACGGGGCTGAGGCGGCTGTTCGCCCGCTTAGCTGGCTGGTGCCCCTGACAAGGCAAGCGACCGTAAGAACAGCTGCAAACGCTCCTTAGGACGTCCATGCTATCTGTGTCCTAAATGGGGTATCTCGCGTGTTTGTATCAGGTCAAGCCGTGGACGCCGCGCAGAACTGATCACTCTGGAGTGGTGGTCATGGCCCGAGTCGATTAGATACCCTGGCATTATGAATCCCTGAATATGCTAATTCGGTTGGTCTTTGTGTATTGTTACAGGGTAGGTCAGCTCGAGGAAACGTCGAGGGCGACGACTTGTTTAGTTTGGCCGAAAAAGATCGAATTTTAACGTCGTCCGGGGTCGATTGGATTCAAAGGAAATGCCAGAGATGAACAGTTGAAGGGCGATGCGTTGTTGCGTCTGGTGACGCAAAAAGGTAGACGAGGAGTCCGGAGGCGACGACCCGGGTGGAGACGAATCGAAAAGGGCATTTGATCGACGAGATTTTGACGAGATGGGCGTTTTCGTTTTGCGACAGCGCGATATTAAGTTTTCCTGTATCTTTCACTACACGCTGTTATAAGTCACCAAATATATAATTTCTACAGGTTTTACATTTTATTAATACATAATCCACTACAAACAATACTTTATGCCTTTCGAGCCGAGGCTCGAACCCAGATCAGAAGCCACTGCCGAACAACCCAAGTCCTCAGCACAAAGAGAGATCGCGCCGGATCGGATAAACACGCTGCCGAAAGTTATTTGAAATTTAGAAGCCTTCGAATAAAAGCCGAATAAACTACGGATAAAGATGAAAAACTTATTCGACGGTTCGAAAAAACGTTCTTCGAATAAAAAAACTATCTTTCGCCGTCGAATAAATTCACTTCAATTAAATTTATTTATCCGTGGTGTTTGGAATACAGATAACTCGTGTTATTCGAAGCTGCGAATAACGGATAAACATAAAGTATTTTTTATTTGAGTTTATCCAGATATTACCTTTGCCCATCTCTGTTTTCCAGCCGCTTCGCCATGATTCATTCAAGCCTCCCTGACGACAAAATAGTAATAGGGGAAATGCGGCAAAAGCGCAATACGTCTCGGCAACTATGTCTTTCCTACATTTATCGGCTAGCTTGGACTTCCACCGGTTCTGATGCTACATGGCGCGAATATACCATCAGCGCCGGTGACGGAGAATCATTGAAGCCTTATTATAAATTCATTGTTATTTCAACGTACTTATTGGCGTTCGAACGCACCAGAGCCGCCTGCACAGATGTCTACTCCTCCACCTATACCCGCAAAATCTTCCTTCTTGCCGATTCCAAGACGAAAGATGGTTGAAATGGTTTGTTTACTACATCGCGTATACGCAGGGCCGGTGCAACTATTATGCAAGTCATGCGCCGCATAAGGGCCCCAGCCGAAGGGGGTGCTAAAAAAACTATATCGCACGCTTAATAATAAATGAATGCAACTCCCACATAAACAAAATGTAAATGTAATTCTTTTTTTTATTGTACCCCGTAAAGACAAAACATATTAAATAGAAAACAGATGCAAAAATTTGGGGGCGCCAAAAATTTTCTTGCGTATGGGCGTCAACCATTCTCGCGTCGGCCCTGCGTATACGTACACGCTGCACAGTGAAGTTGTTGAGCGTTAGCTTCGCCGGACCACCAAGGACGCACAAGGGTGCCTTGTCCTTTTCGACGCCACATCTGTTAGACATTCGGTTTGTCCGTCCGCCCGTTGTAGACTTGATACGAAAAAAACGCTGAAAATACCTAGCGTCACCGTACTTGTCGTAAAAGTTTAGGCGATCTACCCGAGTCACGGCAGAGGGTTTCCAGACAGCCGGGACAATAAGCAGATGGCCTCGCGACAACCTGCTCATGGAGCAAATAATTCATTAAGATTTCCCTTTCCGCTGCGTTTTCCATGAACCATTTCCACATCACGTTTCACCAATAGCCAATAGTTTCTCGTATTGAGATTTTCCTATTCAGAGTTACATATGTGTCAAGAAACACAAGGGTTTCATATGAGGAAATAATGTGATTATTTAATATAGTTAACAAATATTACAAATATAACAAAAATAAACGTTTAAGAAAGTCTCGTCTTACTTTGGGATTAAAAGCTGCAACACTTCGCGTGAAAATCGCTTGGTTTTTTTTGTATTTTAGGTCGGGAGCTAGTTATTAATGGGTCCGAAGTTAATAATAACCGGTTTAATACATCTCTGTTGCAAGATTCTCTTGAAAATTTTCTTGCAAAATTTTGTTTCTGGCTTCAGCAACTTCCTCTGACAACTAACCAATCGGTAGCATCGCATGTGAAATTATCGTTCTTCTATGTATAAAAATTTTGTGCATTGTCGGTGACATTGCGTGCCAGCCTTTCAGTTTCACATAGAGCTCAGCTGTTTGTAATGCATACATTGAAAATTTGTCCAAGTCACTATTGTGGCCACTTGATACCATTTATAAAACTACTTTCAACTTGTGGATAAGATCGGTGTCTAATCTAGTAATTCGAGCAGAAGTTTCTGGATCTACAAAAAAACTTCGTGGCGTGTTACCGTCATTTGTATTCCCAAATCCTGCTTTACGCATATCCACTAACAAGGGAAGATCCCGAACCCGAAAATTCAAAAAATTCTGAAACTTTGTGGATATGTAGGGGATTTCCTTCTGATTACAACGCAATTTTTTTTTGCTGCCCAAAATCACTGTAAGGGGGTGAAATTAACCCCTGAAGATTCGGCTATTTTTCGATTTTATTTTGTAACACACAATCTGTAAGAGAGAGAAATAAAGTTTTAAGACAAAAGTTACTTCTTTTAATTAGATCTATCCAATCGTAAAGGTTTTATCAATTGTTTAAACAATTAGAAAAAAGTTATAAACAAAAATATGAATAATGTTTTCTAAAATTCGGGTTTTCACGTAAAATCTGAACTGGATGTTTAAATAATTATGAAACAGCAAAATCCATATTTTTTTTCCATACAATTTCAACTATTGTTGTATCGCGGAACTGTGCTCCACGACAATCGAAAAACTTTTGGATCCCATTGTAACGTACCTTAAGCTGCACGACGAGCAATGTTTTTCTAACTTTTATTACGAAATAATACGCGACGCGTAGTAAGAAAGTAATATAATTTATATACTTTTGTCTCCAATTACACATGGGGAAATTATATCAGGTGGAAATAGAGGAGAAGAAGGGAACTGTTAGATATAACTTATCCTTATTAGAACTTTTTATTTTTAACATAATTATCGAACTTTTCTCTTATTTGCTTACCAAACAAGCGAGACAATGCAGGCGTTTAATAAGCGATTTAAGTATAGTTAGGTAACCTTGAAAACACTTGCATGATTATGAATTATTCTTCATGGTGATGAAACTCTTCAAAAAAATGTTGAAAACATAAATATTGCTTACACCACGCACATCGTATGATAGCATAATTGCCGCATATGGAACAACGAGGTGGATGTATGAAATCTTTTAGTGAAAAAGTGAAATCTACTGGATTTTCAAACTGATTTGGTTTCTCAACAATATATCTACTTTTATACCATGCGTAAGCAAACACATCGTGATACTTTGGTGATGAAAGTTGATTATGAATAAGAGACTGTAATTTAATGACATTATTCCTTGCATTTAGCTGCACATCGTAATTAAACAATAATACAAGGTCGGAAATTTTCGTGCAAAACTTTTCCATATCCGGAAACCATATACAGGGTGTCCGCGGGAAGATTGAACAGCTGGATATATCCTAAAGTATTGGAGATAAAAAAATGAAAAAAATATGGAATAGCATGGTTCAAGGGGGGCAATTTATTAGCGCAGACGAATTTTTTCTTCGATTATTATTTTAAAAGATACGATGGTCAAGTTCGGTTTTTTATATGGAACTATTTCTTTTGAAGAGGTCACTTGATAGTGCGTTTCAAGACAAATTCAATAAGCTATAATGTATACACTTTATTTCCACTGGTTTTTAAGATATTGCGCTTGCAAATTTACTAATTTTCCTTGGAAGAAAACCCGCTGGAATAGCAAGGACCGGGGACGGTCTTGTTGGCGCCACGGGTGGCCTTACCTATTGAACCAGATACCTACCTGCCAAAGGTCTACGCCGGGAATGGCAGGCCAATACTTTTCCGTCAGAAATGCTACTTAGGTAGGTACATCTGCGGTATCAAGAAGCGCACCGTTACTTTTATTTCGCACTTGCTTCTACGCTCGGATGGCCGGTTCTTTTGGGAGGAATGCAAGTTCGATTGGTTAGAGTTAGGAGGTGTGAAACTTGCTAGACCAAAGTTCAGCCATAGGGAGCAGATTGTATTAGGAGCAATCGGATTTGCATCCCTCGCAAACGGCTGCTCTCTTGAGGAGAGCCTCTTCACAGCATTACCCCCCCCCCCCCCCCTCCCAATGCCCACCTGCTGTCGCACGGAATACGTCAACGCATGCTTCTGTTTTGATATTGGAGCTCGTGTTTATACTCGAGAGATAAGGGATCTGTGCGAATTTTTAGGGAGGACCTTGCGTCGACAGCGGGCTACCCGTTTTCTTCTTGTGTCTCTCCACGAGGCGTATTGACGGTGAATTATAGGAGCGTAGATGTCTGGATGCCAGTCATTGAATTCAGGAGACGATAGAAACACTTTATTACAAAACACACATGCATTATAATATTAAAGTAAATTGTATTCCTCTCAGGCAGGAGTACTGATAATTATCGAACTTGCGCCCTACTTCGCGCAGACCGATTACACGGAGGGTACTCGAGTCACACACTGCACATATGATGCAGGGTGATTCTGGAGCTACGCCCGTCGAAGGATGCGGCCTGGTATCCCGTGACGAGGACAACCCCCCAGCAGTGCCCCACCGAATTTTATGCCCTTTTCCGGAAAAAGGTATGAATCCTGGGCCGAACGTAGCGAATTGAGGTCGAGCCCCCGCAGTCGAGGGTGAAATATCCATTACAGCGTATTAAAAAATTCTTTTCTTCATCGCATCGAAAGGGAAGTGACGCCAATGGATTCCTTATGTTTTTCTGATGAAAATCATACCAAATGTCATGCAAATCGGACTACTTTGACACAAGCTATTTGTACTCCTTATGTAAAAGTTGTCCTATTTACACGATATTTGGCATGATTTTCATTGGAAAAATATGAGGAATCCTTCGGTGTCACTTCCATATCGATACGATAAGAAATAAAGAATTATTTTGTTTCTGGAACAGTTACGAATCCCCGGCCGACCCCAGAAAATCGTGGTCGACTCCCCGCAGTCGAGGGTGAAAATGTGAAATATTCCTTTCAGCGTAGTAAGAAATTCTTCATTCTTTATCGCATCGAAAAGGATGTGACGCCAAAGTATTCGTTATGTTTTTCCAATGACGATCATACCAAATTTCGTGTAAATCGGACTATTTTTTAACCAAGTCAAGGCAGCTTGAAATGATACAAATCGATTATCCATGGAATTTCCATTATCATGGTCCGAATTACGTCGTTTTTGGTGTTAGTTTCATCGGCGAAACGTGAGGAATCGATGGGTGTCGTTGATGCGAATTCTGATAAGAAATGCGCAAGTCGAAGATTGCTCACTTCTTAATAGGCACTCGGACCCCTTTCTGGGTCGAAAGCCATAAAATCGGGTGAGGCACTGCGAAGGGCTGTCCTGGCCGTACCAGGCCGCATCTCCTTGACGGGCGTTGCTCCAGATTTACCCTGTGTCTGTTTCAGCAATAAAATAATCCTTTACTCTTTATCGTATGGATATGGACGTGTGGCCGATGCATTCCTTAGGTTTTTCCGATCAAAATCATGCCAAATGTCGAGTAAATCGGACAACTTTTACATAAGGAGTACAAATAGCTTGTGTCAAAGTAGTCCGATTTGCATGACATTTGGTATGATTTTCATCAGAAAAATATAGGGAATCCATCGGCGTCACTTACCTTTCGATGCAATGAAGAAAAGAATTTCTTAATAAGCTGTAATGGATATTTCACCCTCGACTGCGGGGGCTGGACCTCAGTTCGCTACGTTCGGCCCACGATTCATACCTTTTTCCGGAAAAGGCCATAAAATTCGGTGGGGCACTGCTGGGGGGTTGTCCTCGTCACGGGATACCAGGCCGCATCCTTCGACGGGCGTAGCTCCAGAATCACCCTGTATCATATGTGCAGTGTGTGACTCGAGTACCCTCCATGTAATCGGTCTGCGCGAAGTAGGGCGCAAGTTCGATCATTATCAGTACTCCTGCCTGAGAGGAATACGATTTACTTTAATATTATAATGCATGTGTGTTTTGTAATAAAGTGTTTCTATCGTCTCCCGAATTAAATAACTGGCATCCAGACATCTACGCTCCTGCAATTCACCGTCAATACGCCTCGTGGAGAGACACAAGAAGAAAACGGGTAGCCCGCTGTCGACGCGAGGTCCTCCCTAAAAATTCGCACAGATCCCTTATCTCTCGAGTATAAACACGAGCTCCAATATCAAAACAGAAGCATGCGTTGACGTATTCCGTGCGACAGCAGGTGGGCATTGGGGGGGGGGGGGAGGTAATGCTGTGAAGTGGCTCTCCTCAAGAGAGCAGCCGTTCGCGAGGGATGCAAATCCGATTGGTCCTAATACAATCTGCTCCCTATGGCTGAAATTTGGTCTAGCAAGTTTCACACATCCTAACTCTAACCAATCGAACTTGCATCCCTCCCAAAAGAACCGGCCATCCGAGCGTCGGAGCAAGTGCAAAATAAAAGTAACGGTGCGCTTCTCGATACCGCAGATGTACCTACCTAAGTAGTATTTCTGACGGAAATGAATTGTCCAGCCTTTGGGCCTGCCATTCCCGGCGTAGACCTTTGGCAGGTAGGTATCTGTTTCAATAGGTAAGGCCACCCGTGGCGCCAGCAAGACCGTCCCCGGTCCTTGCTATTCCAGCGGGTTTTCTTCCAAGGAAAATTAGTAAATTTGCAAGCGCAATATCTTAAAAACCAGTGGAAATAAAGTGTATACATTATAGCTTATTGAATTTGTTTTGGAACGCACTATCAAGTGACCTCTTCAAAAAAAATAGTTCCATTTAATAAACCGAACTTGACCATCGTATCTTTTAAAATAATAATCGAAGAAAAAATTCGTCTGTGCTAATAAATTTCCCCCCTCGAACCATACGATTCCATATTTTTTTTATTTTTTTATCTCCAATACTTTAGGAGATATCCAGATGTTCAGTCTTTCCGCGGACACCCTGTACATCAAGCGGTTGTATCATTCCTGTAGTTTTTTTTCGGTATTGTGAATATTTCCACATGTTAATTAGGTGGTATACCGTTTCGTAATGTAGATGGACAGTGACCAGTCCACGAATCCAATAACAAAACGCTTCGAGATCCCGCATGTGTTAGATATACGTTTGTTAACCATTCCATAACCAGTTCACCTGTTAACTTTCCAGATGTGGACGCCTGTATATAAACATTCCACGGTCGAAACAAAGATTGTTGTACACGTGGACAAAAATTACCATCCTTTTCCTGCAGAACAATAAATAGCGGAGAGAGTAGTTTCCCAGAAGTTGATATTGTGGGGAATATAGTATAGCTATGTGTAGTAGGGGATTTAGATTGTACGAGTGCTGTAACACTTTTAGTTCCTTGTTCAGCTAAAGTACGGCCCGAATGTAATTCTAGATTGAATCCGCTTTCATCAGCATTGAATGTATTGTTTGTTCCGATATCTCTAATACGAGGTTTTACATTATTCACAAAAGTCGAAGCAATTTCATTTAATTGGTGTGGTATCTGTACCGTATGATCTGGTAATAAATTTCACTTTTCTTGAAACTATTTTATACGTTCTCTTAAAATTCCAGATCCAATGTCGAGATGCTTTAAAATTTTCCAATCCTGTCTCTTCATTAACTTGTAAGGCCCATCTTCGAAGGTCCAAATCATGAATAATGGCATGAGTTTCAATCCCGTCAACAAACTTATTATACACACATTCTTTATAAACATAGATAATACTTTGATGGGAGACAAAAGTAGGTATATATTCACATCACACAAGTGTTTTCAAGGTTACCTAACTATACTTAAATCGCTTATTAAACGTCTGCATTGTCTCGCTTGTTTGGTAAGCAAATAAGAGAAAAGTTCGATAATTATGTTAAAAATAAAAAGTTCTAATAAGGATAAGTTATATCTAACAGTTCCCTTCTTCTCCTCTATTTCCACCTGATATAATTTTCCCATGTGTAATTGGAGACAAAAGTATATAAATTATATTACTTTCTTACTACGCGTCGCGTATTATTTCGTAATAAAAGTTAGAAAAACATTGCTCGTCGTGCAGGTTAAGGTACGTTACAATGGGATCCAAAAGTTTTTCGATTGTCGCGGAGCACAGTTCCGCGATACAATAGTTGAAATTGTATGGAAAAAAAATATAGATTTTGCTGTTTCATAATTATTTAAACATCCAGTTCAGATTTCACGTGAAAACCCGAATTTTAGAATACATTATTCATATTTTTATTTATAACTTTTTTCTAATTGTTTAAACAATTGATAAAACCTTTACGATTGGATAGATCTAATTGAAAGAAGTAAGTTTTGTCTTGAAACTTTATTTCTATCTCTTACAGATTGTGTTACAAAATAAAATCGAAAAATAGCCGAATCTTCAGGGGTTAATTTCACCCCCTTACAGTGATTTTGGGCAGCAAAAAAAATTTCGTTGTAATCAGAAGGAAATCCCCTACATATCCACAAAGTTTCAGAATTTTTTGAATTTTCGGGTCCGGGATCTTCCCTTGTAAGACGCCTATTTCTTCATTGAAAGATTTTTGTATTGGGTTTTTTTTTAGAGATTTTTAACCTCTAAGGTTAAAAAGGTAATAAAGTGCATCCAAAATGTTTGACTTTATGCCACATCTGTTGGTTTTATACGTTTATTGGCATTACGTTGCTTACAAGGAAAGATCTCGGACCCGGAAGTTCAAAAAATTCTGAAACCTTGTGAATATGTAGGGGATTTCCTCCTGATTACAAGGCAATTTTTGTTTGCTGCTAAAATTCACTCGAAGGGGGTGAGATCAACCCCTGAAAAATCGGCTATTTTCCTATTTTCTGTTATAACTCGCGAACTGTAAGAGATAACAAAAAGTTTTAAGGCAAAAGTTACTTCTATTAATTAGATCTATCATTTAATAAAAAAATTAGCTTACAGTTCACGAGGTATAACACAAAATCGGAAAATAACCGGAATTCCAGGGATCAATTACATCCCCTTAGAATGAATTTGGACAGCAAAAAAAATTGCGTTGCAATCAGGAGAAAATCCCCTACATATTCTCAGTTTCAAAATTTTTTGAATTTCCGAGTTCGGGATGTTCCCTTGTTAGTGTAAGGTTTTGAGATTTGCGGAAGTTTATGGGTGTCAGTACGAAAGCAGATGCATAAAAGATTTATAAAATATATTATAGTTGCGACACTAAACATGATCAGTAAACCTTTAACAATGACCAGTGCGTATATTAATAATAAACTGGTATAAAAGTACAGTTAGCAGTGGACAACGCGAAGTGCAATGTGATTGCTCAGTGCGTTGCGACAAAAAAAAATGCTGGAAAAACCGTATTGGCACGCGTTGGCAGCCAATTTTTTTTGTATTATAAAGAGAAACCTTTACTGATTTTAATGACGCCAAAACAAGTATCGGGACTCGCTCGGAAGTATAACAAAATCATTACTGAAATGTTCGAACTGTAATATACCTCACTGAATTATTGATCATCTTCAAACATCAATAATCACAAAAAGATAGGTAATAAGAAAGTAAAGATTATTTGAAAGTGTAGTACATACCTACATGAAAGGCTTCTGTAACAAAAAAATTGACACAATTTGTTTACGACATAGAAAAGTTACTATTTAGCGAACGGTGTTTCAAAGACTGATCAAGAGAGAAACGTGTACTGTGAAAACTCCACTTCTGATAAATAATAACTCTTTATGAGTGAATAAATGAAAAAAACAATATTGACACATTTTTCTTCGTACATTCAACTATCTCAGGAAACAAAAATGTTTCAGTTTGAGCAAGATTATTCAAATCGACTCTTGGCCAGCTTTTAGGGCCAAATACTCCATTGTGCGCTGGTGCTACGTGGCTCGAGTATACCATTAACGTCTGTGACGGAGAAGCCTTGAAGCTTCATTCTATCACTTTTCGAGTCATAAATTCATTATTATTTCAACGTATGGTGCTGAGTACCCATTCAGCAAGTAAATCATATACCGCATTAGCCTCTTCTTTTCCAGTGCCTGAAGAAATCGCGGCTGTACTACGGTATGACCTAACCACCGTAAGGAACCGAAATTTTGAGGGGTTGGGCGGGAGGGGGAGAGAACCTCTAATATAAAATTTTAGCTTCGGGTATTTGTTAGTTTCTGAGATATTAATAAAAACTTTCAGCATAATACATTGAAATCTGCCTATACAGACGTTACTAACACAATCATCTTCTTGTCGCCGTCTACTGCTTCGACTGTTTCACAGCCGACGGTATTAGTATTGGTTGGGGTTAGGTTAGCGTGGGCGGCGCGTGACTGATGGGAACCGAACCGATAGGAGTTTGGGAATACTAAAAACGAGACTGCAGTTACAAGCACCGCGCGATGAGGTCAATATCGCTATTGTATCGTCGGCTGTGAAACAGTGGACGGTGACGAGAAGATGATTGCATTAGTAACGTCTGTATCTATACTGCCTCTAGGCAGATTTCAATGTATCATGCCGAAAGTTTGTCATTAATATCGCAGAAACTAACAAATTCCCGAAGCTAAAATTTTATAATAGGGGTCCTCTTCCCCTCCCTCCCAACTCCTCAAAATTTCAGTTCATTATGATGGTTGGGGCATACCGTAGTATATCCGAAATCTCTGAAATTCCAAGCAACTGTTCATTTCCATTGAAAGTTATTATTATAAGTAATCGATCTACTTGTTCTTTGCCCATTAGTGATGGCAACATCTCTGGGCAGCTGTGACTGGATTTTCGAGTCTTTCAACCTCTACTCAGTGCCGAACGTTGTATGTCATATTTCGGTACTGCTACGGGTCAGTTAGTGTAAAATAGTCTTATTTCGTACAAATAAAACTTGGGTTTTAATGCACCTATGAACAAAACAATACTAAATAAGTAAAGAATTATGTTATAGTCCTGAAAATATAAAATATTTCATTTAAATTTTCAGAAACACACCACTCTTTACGCTTAGCGCGCAGTTACTTCTATTTCAAAGCTTTGGATGCGACGCACCACATCGTCTCGATGTTCAATCGATTTCAAATTTTGCACAAATTATTTTTTCACGAAATGCAAGAAAATTGCGGGGTGGCGTGAAAAAATTTTATGATCGAAAAATAAGGACCACCCTAGGGTAGATAGAACCATTTAGTTCTCATTGTCAACTAAATTTCCCTTAGGATAACGCAACAAATATTATTTGGAATGGAACGAAAGTTTGTGAAATATATGAAGACTATCTCAAAGAATAATTTCCAAACAAAAAGTGCAAAAGTGAAAAAAATTCAGATAGAACCCTCTGGTTTTCACGTCGCGACTAGTTGTTTTTTCTCTAATGCGCGGCATTCTGGTTCGAACGATTCGCGTTGAGGTATCTTCACCGACAAAGCACCGTTTCGCCTTGGTCCAATGCGTTCGATTTGTAACTACGAAAATAGGCAATCACTCTTTAAAGTTTCTCGTATGATGAGAAATTTCTCAACACGTCATTTACAGTTTTTGCCGAGATCATTACGGCCGACGATTTCATTTCGGATGTATCGATGTCGATCGTTTTTTGTTCTGGCCAATTTCCGGTTGTGACCCATGTAGCCCCTGCCACCACAATAATGAAGGGTCGGATGCAATAAGGGGACTAGCGCTCGAAAATGCGAAAAAGTATTGTCCAAACGCTAAAAAATATTGGAAAATTAAATGTTGTTAAACTATATTTTAAAAACTATAATGTTATAAAGCTCGTCACGACACACATTTTTTCTATTTACAGTTTCTTTAATCGAATTATTAGTATTCGAGATAAAAATTATAAACAAAAAAAATTTCTTCGACCAAAATCATTATTTCTTTAAACATAAATTGCGATAACTTGAGTAAATATTAACGGATCGTTATGAGACTTGAAACATAAAACTCAGAAAACTCTAGCGAAGCCGTAAAATGTATGCACAAAACCCTTATGTTAAAAAATGTAATAATATTTAATTTAAAAGTAATACTGGACATAACCCATGTCTTTCAACGTTCGCCGTTAAAAAGTATCAAGGGAATTTTGAGATACATATAACATGCAGCGACAAAGTTGTTTCTTAATATACAAGGAAGTTTTTCACCAACTTTCACCCTGATTAATAAATAATTATAGAAGATATGACGATATATATCAATCCCGCGCGGCACCAACACTCAGCAGCTGCGTACAATCGCGTCACACTGCATAGACATGACGTTCTCACTATTATATGATTATATATTACAAAAAAATATTGCGATATTATTTTCCAAATATTTAGTAACATTTTTATTATAGTATTTACACGCAATATTTACAATATTTACACTGTTCTGTTTACAATATTCTGTTCTTTTATAAATTTTTCTTTTCACCTTTTTCCTATCTTTCCTTTTTCATTTTCTTTTTGCTTATCTTTTCTTCTTTGTACAATTTATTTTTGATTGATCTCGTGCTTAAAAATTTTTTGCCAAAATCTTGTCCACTGGAGGTACAATATTGCAGTAAATTTTCAAAGTCTACGTTTTTCAGCAGTCACTCCTACTCCGCCTGCCAATGACGCTTTTTTCAAATCTTCCCCTCCAATAGATGTTTTAATATTTACAGTACTAGGTTTTCCATTGTAACTATAATAAACATCTACTTGCCCATTGGGAAAATAAATGATATGTACGATTTGACTTATTTTAATTCTCTTTAAATCTTTGTTCGGCGTCAATAAACTTTCGTAATTTTTTATTGCAATTTTTGTGGCATCTATCATCTCGAAGGGGGGATTTCGTGCCGTTCTAATTAATTCCACGTATTCTCCTTCGGTTTCGATTCTTTCCCGCATCTTTGTTTTCTTCACATATGATCCAAAATTCCTATCACATTGGCAATACGAGTGACCTCGCACCGGAAATAGATGCTGAATTTCTACTTGCAATTCCTTAGATATCATTGAAAAAAAATTGGACCATCGTATAATTACGATTTTGTCCTCCTGCCGCGTGCGAATACAAAAAAATTTGTTGAAACAATCGAAGTCAAATTCTTTTTTAATCGCATAATGTACTAAATTGCACACAGTATTTGCTCCTTTCTTTAAACTGCCTTCCATGAAATGGAACATGTAGTTCCTATCACTTTTATGTACGTGTACATTAAATATGTACAACCAGATTAATCGACGAAATTATTTGTACAATTCATTTGTACAATATTTTATTCAGGCAAGATCGTTGTATTAAATTTGACTTGGACTGTTTCAACAAATTTTTTTGTATTCGGACGCGGCAGGAGAACAAAATCGTAATTATACGATGGTCTAATTTTTTTCAATGATATCTACGGAATTGCAAATAGAAATTCAGCATCTATTTCCGGTGCGAGGTCACTCGTATTGCCAATGTGATAGGAATTTTAGATTACATGGGAAGAAAAAAAAGATGCGGGAAAGAATCGAAACCGAAGGAGAATACGTGGAATTAATTAGAACGGCGCGAAATCCCCCCCCCTCGAGATGATAGATGCCACAAAAATTGCAATAAAAAATTACGAAAGTTTATTGACTCCGAACAAAGATTTAAAGAGAATTAAAATAAGTCAAATCGTACATATCATTTATTTTCCCAATGGGCAAGTAGAGGTTTATTATAGTTAAAATGGGGAACCTACTACTGTAAATATTAAAACATCTATTGGAGGGGAAGATTTGAAAAAAGCGTCATTGTCAGGCGGAGTAGGAGTGACTGCTTAAAAACGTAAAGACTTTGAAAATTTACTGCAATATTGTACCTCCAGTGGACAAGATTTTGGCAAAAAATTTTTAAGCACGAGATCAATCAAAAATAAATTGTATAAAGAAGAAAAGATAAACAAAAAGAAAATGAAAAAGGAAAGATAGGAAAACGGAGAAAAAGAAAAATTTATAAAAGAACAGAATATTGTAAACAGAACAGTGTAGATGTTGTAAATATTGCGTGTAAATACTATAATAAAAATGTTACTAAATATTTCGAAAATAATATCGCAATATTTTTTTGTAATATATAATCATATAATAGTGAGAACGTCATGTCTATGCAGTGTGACGCGATTGTACGCAGTTGCTGAGTGTTGGTGCCGCGCGGGATTTATATATATCGTCATATCTTCTATAATTATTTATTAGTCAGTGTGAAAATTGGTGAAAAACTTCCTTGTATATTAAGAAACAACTTTGTCGCTGCAAGTTATATGTATCTCAAAATTCCCTCGATACTTTTTAACGGCGAACGTTGAAAGACATGGGTTATATCCAGTATTACTTTTAAATTAAATATTATTACATTTTTTAACATAAGGGTTTTGTACATACATTTTACGGCTTCGCTATAGTTTTCTGAGTTTTATGTTTCAAGTCTCATAACGATCCGTTTATATTTACTCAAGTTATCGCAATTTATGTTTAAAGAAGGCGTCGTTTTCGCAAAGATCTGATGAGAAATGCGGAAATCCTGGACATTTCTGACTTTTTAATGGTATTCCAACACTTTCGAAGATCGAGAGGCATCAAATTCGGTAAAGCAATGGAGGATCCTGTCCTCGCCACGGGGTACTAGGCGGCATCTCTTTGACAGGCGTCGCTGGAGAATCACCCTGTAGTATACATTGAGTAGATTTCGGTAGGAGAAAGTTTATTTTTCCTGCGCAATAAGGACTGTGCAGGCCGGCCGGAACAAATTCGAAAAACGATTCGGTCGGCCTGAAACCGCGGCCAGATCTGAACCGAACGCCACTTGAGGCTCCCTATTCTCCATTTCAGCGTAGTAAGAAATTCATCATTCTTTATCGTATCGATATGAAAGTGGCACCAATGGATTCCTGGCGTTCTCCCGATTAAAATCATAACAAATTTCATGCAAATCGAACTACTTTTACACAAGCAATTTGTATTCCTTATGTAAAAGTAGTCCAATTTACATAAAATTTGGTATGATTTTCATCAGTAAAACATAAGGAATCCATTAGTGCCACTTTCATATCGATACGATAAAGAATGAAGAATTTCTTACTACTTATACTTTCGTATTGCTCGAGATCCTGACAGTTTCGGGATCCCGAAACTCGATTCGGGCTACAAGCATAGCCGCCATGAGCGGGTAATTTGATTTCAGGTCGGCTCGGCAAAACTCGGACGCGATCGGACGATATCGTTACTAGGAATAGATCAAAATTATTACCTGAGAACATAGTAAAATTATGTTTTTACACGTTAATTTGAAATAATAAAATATTCGCCTTCCTGTATATTGTTGTTACTATGAAACATGAAGGAAATATTCCTTTCTGTATGCTTATAGTTGTTCGTACGTTTTCTATTTTAAATCTGAACCTATCCCGAAAAAGATAATACCCTATTAAAATATATTTTACTTGAAATAGATAAAGATTCTATTTTAAATCTGAACCTATCCCGAAAAAGATAATACCCTATTGAAGTATATTTTATTATGATTTTAAAATATTGTCGTATATAAAAGTAGTCTTCCTCCCAAGTTCTGAACATGGTATTTATTTAAGTACGTATTGGACATATTCAGTATTGGGTAGCAATGAAAATACATATATATGTAAATAAATAATAAGATACAAATTATTATTCAACAGGAGACAGAAAGGTAAAAACTTATCACTCTGGTATTGATATAAATTGATATACATAATTCTTTCCATCACGTTTCTCTCGTAGTAGCTGGCTTTCGAGTCGATCGCGTCCGAGTTTTGCCGAGCCGACCTGAAATCAAATTGTCCGCTCATGGCAGTCATGCTTGTAGCCCGAAACGAGTCTCGGGATCCCGAATACTCGAGCAATACGAAAGTATCGGGACCCCGCCTGAAAGTTTCCGACCCGTTCCAAGGGCCGGGAACTCGAGCCTCGGGACGATCATCACGTTCCTAGCTGTTCCAGTGCCCGGAAAAAGCGAGCCGAGCCGAGCCGAGCCAAGTATCCGTAAAAACCGATCGGTCCGAAACAACCGAGTAGCTCGAATTTTTCCGAGCGGTCCGAAAAAATCGAGCGGGCAGAATGTGTCGAGTAGGTTGAAGCTTGGACGTTTCGGGCAATGAAAATGTTTCCAATATTTTAAGAAACGCGTATCTACTGGCGTGTGAATAATGGTTGTTAATAATGTGAATAATTATAAAGTAAACTGAAAATGGAAATAAACTGGTGGACTAAATTAAAGGAACACTATAATTTGCCGAAAAATTTGGTCATTTTGAAATGGCTGTATCTCCGCGAAAAATAGTCGCAAAAAATATTTTAAAAAAGCATTTTAACGCTTCAAGTTTCTAGTTTTTGATTTAGGGACACAAATTTTTTCAGCCATTATGATACTGTTTCATCAAGATGAAGCGCAGGAAACAAAATTTTAAAAATTTAAAATACCGTCAAGCCGGCCGGAGCGTGTGGATGCACCATCCGGCCCGCCTGTCAGGCCGGACGGAGCGTGTGGAGACAGTACGGGCGTCAGGTCGACTTGCACAGGACTGCCTGCGCAGGTAGACTTGACAGGCCGACTGGACCGTGTGTGGCTGCCTTTATCCGCAGACGGAACGTGACGGCACACTGCATGTCCAGTTAAATCCTGAATTTTTGTCACTCGTTTCGCGACATAGGTTTTTCGAATATTCGGAGATGAGGCTATTCAGCTCAGCACGATCGTTGAGTCGCTTCAGAGATCAATGCTTTGAATCTTGTGAGAGAACGCCTGAACTGCTGTATTGCATAGCCTCGCGAGTACAAGCGCTGCATTTAGCTGGAGCTTCGGTAGCAAGATTGTTTTTAAAGGTGCTACCCTGCTTTTTGAACAAATCAAGCGAAAAGCTGTCTCACCTCTTGCGTTTTTAGAGACTGCATACAGACACGCCCTGTATGCTTTTTCTGACGCGTCTCCAAAGCCGATGAAATCGGACATCCCGCTGTCGTTTCCAGGATTTATGTTTCGCGGTATGCATAAATGCATATTTCGTTGATTTTCAACAACGAGCCGTCATATTCGTATTAGATGTCCTACAGATTCTGCGGAAAAGTTTCATCCCACCTAGACTGCAGTTGCCAGATTTGCTGCATAATAAATTTTGCTTTTATGAGCACCGGGCCCAGTAGACCAAGTGGGTCAAATATTTAAATTATTTTTGAGAGCACGAGTTGCTTTGTCACTTTGTGGCGTAGCGTCCCAGCCCGAGGAGCCGAGCGCGTGACCGAACCCAGTCGAACCGGGCCGAATCGCGCCGGTCTCGCGATGCGTCAGCGTGATCACTAGATCGCGTCGATCGCGCGAGACGTCGCTACGTCGCAATCTCTTCTCAGCGATGATCGTCAGAAACAAGGAAATACCTGACGTCGAAAAAATGCAATACCTCAATATGAGTGCCACCAATGATGCAGCTTAACTCGTAAAGAAGTATGAAGTTACCGACGAAAACTTCGCGCGTGCGTGGCAAGAACTCGTTGACCGCTACGAGAACAAGCGAGTACTCATCGATACGCATCCCTCCACGTTATTCTCCCTCCAAAAGGTAAATCAACAATCTCCCACTGAGCTTAAAACTCTGATCGACGATGTTAAAGAATCTCTGAGAGCTCTCAGCGCTCTCAGGTGTCCTACAGGCGCCTGGGACAGCATAATAGTTTACACGGTGACGCGTAAACTCGATTCGGAATCTCTACTCGATTGGGAAATGCAAATCAGCGCCACTCCACATCACCAGAACTCCAAAAGTTTATCTTAGGCCGGATACACGCTCTCGAGGGTTTCCCGCAGCAACGAAAAGTACGTTTGGCGCAAAATCACACCAGACTACCGTGTCTCTCAAAAGCGACAATTCTCCGAACGCTGTAACCAACTCATCTTCGTTCACGTGCTCGCTATGCAATGCCGCGCATTACGTATCGGCATATCCAGTGTATCGTGGCAAAACGGTCGAAGAAAAGCTAGACTTTCTCAAAGAAAAGAACCTCTGTTTTAACTGCTTCGGTCCGCATCAATTCCGTAACTGTCGTACAGCGAAATCATGCCAAGTCTGTGGGAATCCTCATCACACGTCGATCCATCGGACTACCAACTCGTCAGATGGTCCAGTCCCGCGCGCGTCAGCCGCTCAGGGGATGAGCTCACCACCGAAACAATCGGTACCCATCGCTTCCGGGAGCCAAACAAGTGCATCCGCGCTGCCGCGCCGCGAGGATACCGAATCGGGCGCATCCGCTTCGATCAATGTCGCTAAGACGTCCTCAATACAGTACATGCCAGTCTTTCTTGCGTCAGCTCTCATCAAAGTCACGTCATGCTACTGCGACCAGTACGAAGTTCGGGCCCTTCTCGACCAAGGATCAGAAGTATCATTCATTACAGAATCTCTCGCTCAACGTATCAACTTGCCGCGTCAACGAGTCTCACTCTCAATCCACAGGATCGGTGCGCAACGGTCAACTGTCGCTCGCGGATTTATGAATCTCAGCATGGCGTCACGTGTCAATCCTACATTCTCGCTCTCGATAGGTGCGTACGTGCTCGCGAAGCTCGCGCCCTATCTGCCTTTGATCCGAGTGGTAAAGAAACCATGGCCACATCTCGACGGTCTCGAGCTCACTGATCCAGAATTCAACAACTCAAATCGACTTAATCCTCGGCGCCAAAATCTACAGCTTGGTTCTCGAGGAAGGGCTACGCCGGGGCGGCCCCGGAAGCCCAATCGCTCAGCAAACCGCTCTAGGGTGGATTTTATCGGGATCCGTCACATCCGAATCGGCCTCAGACTTGAGCGTTCGCGCTGCTCAGGAGCTACAGTGCTCAGTCGATCACGACCTTCTGGATCTCGTCCAACGATTTTGGGCGCAAGAAGAAACCACCATTGAATCGAACGGTACTCCGTTCAACGCAGATGCCCAGTGCGAACAGCACTTCATCGAAACTCACTCTCGCCAGCAGGATGGACGCTACGTCGTCCGGATACCTTTCAAACGACTTCCAGAAGATCTCGGCGATTCGTATAAACCCGCGTTATACACGCTCTCGCGACAAGAGAAAAGATTCACGGTAAACTCATCTTTGAAGTCGGCGTACTCCGAATTTCTTAACGAATACGAAGCACTCGGTCACATGGCTGTCGTTCCTAAATCACTCGTTCCACCGCGTCGCGTATTTTATCTTCCTCATCACGCAATCGTGCGAGAGACCAGCTCGACCACAAGGATACGCGTCGTTTTTAATGGCTCTCATCGCACCAATTTCGGACTCTCAATCAACGATCTGCAACACGTTGGGCCGAAACTTTAAAATGATGTCGCCGATGTCCTCACTCGCTGGCGTCACTACGCGTACGCGTTCTCTGCGGACATTGAGAAAATGTACCGGCAGATTCGCATACACACCGAAGATTGAGATTTACAACGAATCATATGGAGGGACAATCCAGAAAATTCTCCACTCTCGTATCATCTCTGCACTGTAACCTACGGCCTCGCAAGCGCTCCATATATTGCAATCCGTGCACTTCGGCAACTCTCGATTGACGAAGAACAGCGCTTTCCTCTTGCGACGAGCATTATTCGGCGTGAGATTTACGTTGACGACGTGTTCTCAGGAGCCGACGACATCGCAGAAGCCTAAGAGAAAATTCGGCAAATCGATGCATGTCTCAAGGCAGGATGTTTTACATTGCAAAAATGGACCGCCAGTGACGAAAGGTTACTGGCGCTCATCCCGTCAGAAAGACGAGAGAAATCATCATCAGTGCTACTCGAAGACGCTCAACTCTTTCGCGTTCGTGTTCGCCTCGCGCAGCTGCGATGAACTGCTTCGTATCAGTAAACGCACCGTGCTATCTCGTGTCACTCAACTCTTTCATCCTCTCGGATGGATTGCGTCTGTCATCGTCCGCGGAAAAATCTTCATCCAGGAACTCTGGTCAGCGAAGCTTGGCTGGGACGACCAGCTACCTGAAGAACTCGAATGCCGCTGGAGGACTTTCGACAAGGATCTGCAAGACGTCTCTTTACTCTCAGTTCCCCGATGGTTCCGGTCTCGCGCATCATCGTGCGCCCTGGAGTTGCACGGATTCTCGGACGCGTCTCAGGTTGCTCTCGATGTAGTGATCTACTTACGCGCGATCGCAGATCTCGACGATGTTCGCGTAACAATCGTCGCCGCGAGAACTCGGGTTGCTCCGCTGAAGCCAGTCACCATCCCTCGACTCGAACTCTCAGCCGCACTCCTCTTAGTTCGAACTATCTCACACGTACGAGAAATTCTTGATCTCGAAGGAGCTCCGATCCATCTCTGGACGGATTCCACGGTCGCGCTCGCATACATTCGTGGCGATGCCCGCCGGTGGGACAATTACGTTCGAAATCGCGTAATGGAGATTCAGGAGCTCTCAAAATCTCAGTGGCATCATGTCCCAGGAAAGGACAATTCTGCGGACTTTGCTTCGCGTGTACTCTCTCCTCGACCATTCAAAGACGAGATCATCTGGTGGAACGCCCCGACATGGTTGTGGAAGCATTCAACATCTTGGCCGTCATCGACCCCATCGCTTGATACGGACGTCGCTCTCGAAATTCGCAAAACGCCGGTCGCGATCGCTAATAAATACGAGCCTCCAGAACTCTGGGCTCTCGTTGAGCGGTTCTCGAGTCTCAGGGATCTTCTTCGCGTGTCAGCGTTGTGTCTCCGAGCCGATCACAAATTCAAACGCATCCAGGGAACTCCGGATCGAGCTTCGCCATTTACTCCCGAAGAACTCCACACCGTTCGACTTTTCAAGCCGTGTACTTCGGGAACGAAATTCATCAACTCTTGTGCCCCTGTGGGGCACGCAACTCTCGCGGTCTGCCATTTTGATTCGACTTACTCCTTTCGTTGATTCTTTGGGACTCTTACGTGTCGGAGGCCGACTCCGAAACTCTCTTCTCAACTATGACGAGAAACACCCTCTCATTTTACCTCGAGAATCCGCACTCACGACCCTTATCATCCGCGATACTCATTACCGCACACTTCACGGAGGAACGCAGGTCACTCTCGCTACGTTGCGACGTCGATATTGGATCGTGGGAGGCTGTGCGCCGATTCGCGCATTCATACATCGCTGCATACCGTGCGTTCGACAACGAGCCGCTATCAATTAGCAACTCATAGGGCAACTACCAGAACCTCGTTCGACTCGGTCGCGTCCGTTCCTCCACTTTGGAGTCGATTACGCCGGGCCTTTGACACTCCGGACGTTTCGAGGACGCGGCGCCAAATCTTACAAGGGGTACATCATCGTATATATCTGCTTCTCATCATCCGCCGTCCATTTGGAAATAGCCATCCATTATTCATCAGAAGGGTTCCTCGCCGCGTACAAACGTTTCACGAGTCGACGAGGCATCTGTGGAATGCTTACGGGCGACTGTGGAACAAATTCCATCGGCGCTGACAAGGAGTTGCGGAAGCTCTTTCATGCCTCATCCGGAAAGATGAAAGTGTTAAGATTAGATGTGGATCGACGTGATGAGAGGATTATATTTAACTAATACAAATAAGTTTAATGAAAGTAATCAGAGTATTCAATACATCGACGTCACGTGTGCACGCGGCGAAGGAACAGGCTCGAGTGTCTCGCGGGAGCGTCGCACAGTTTCGGCGTCTCTCGCAGTCACGTGACACTCACATACATACTGCAAGGAGCGACTTATTCTTATACACATAGAGTTTTCATGCGTATACAGAACAAATATACTATATATTTCAACAGAAAGATATCGTTAACATCCTCGCAAATGACGGCCCGAAATGGAAGTTCAATCCGCCATCGTCACCGCATTTCGGCGGCAAGTGGGAAGCCGCCGTTAAATCAGTTAAATTCCATCTCAAGCGTGTTATCGGAAACACCGGACTCACCTACGAAGAATTCTCAATGCTGCTCTCACAGGTTGAAGCCGTTCTCAACTCGCGCCCTCTCTGTCCACTCTCGGATGATCCAAGCGACATGACCGCGCTCACTCCGGGTCATTTTCTCACGGGCTCTGCTTTACATACGATCCCAGAACCTACTCTCGTCGATCTGCCAACATCTCGACTCTCTCGATGGCAACTCCTATGTCAAATGTTGGAACACTACTGGCAACGCTGGAGCACCGAGTACCTCCAACACCTTCAGAAAATCACGAAGTGGCAGCAACGATTCCACTTCCTCAAGATTGGATTGCTCGTTCTTGTCAAGGACGAACGCTATCTTCCATCCAAATGGGCTCTCGGCAGAGTCACCGATGTTCATCCCGGCCTGGACAACCTCGTGCGCGTCGCCACTGTTCGGACGCAACACTCGGTGTATCGGCGGCCCATCGTGAAGCTCATCTTACTACCAGTCTCAACCAACGAGGACTACACCTAGCGTTTACGCATTCGATCGATGATTCATCTCGCTAATCGCCAATCTACCTAAGATTGGAAAGGCGGGCCGAATGTCTCGGCAGAATCATCTCTCTCTCTCTTTCTCTCTCTCTACCTCTCCGTTAACAGCTGATTGACTTCTTATTTACTTTCGTGGACATCATACATACATACTCTTCCACACAACACCTCGCATACACTCATACACACATTCCCGCTCACGTAACCGACCCGAGTGTTCGGTTATACACAGCAGTAGTATCTCGATAACATTCGACGAAATCGTCACGTCTCGATTGTATCACCTCATTGTCATTCTCTATCTCTAAATAAACCGCACTATTCTCAACATTTTTGAGTTCTTTCTACAGGGTCTCCGCGGGAAGATTGGGCAGCTGGATATCTCCTAAAGTATTGGGGATAAAAGAATTAAAAAAATATGGAATCGCATAGTTCGAGGGATCCAATTTATTAGCGCAGACGAATTTTTTCTTCGATTATTATTTTAAAAAATACGATGGTCAAGTTCGGTTTTTTAAATGGAACTATTTTTTTGAAGAGGTCTCCTGATAGTGCGTTCCAAGCCAAATTCAATAAGCTATAATGTATACACTTTATTTCCACTGGTTTTTAAGATATTGCGCTTGCAAATTTACTGATTTTCCTTGAAAGAAAACCCGCTGGAATAGCAAGGACCGGGGACGGTCTTGCTGGCGCCACGGGTGGCCTTGCCTATTGAAACAGATACCTACCCGCCAAAGGTCTCCGCCGGGAATGGCAGGCCCAAAGGCTGGGCAATTCTGTCCGTCAGAAATGCTACTTAGGTAGGTACATCTGCGGTATTGAGAAGCGCCCCGTTACTTTTATTTCGCACTTGCTTCTACGCTCGGATGGCCCGTTCTTTTGGGAGGGATGCAAGTTCGATTGGTTAGAGTTAGAAGGTGTGAAAGTTGCTAGAACAAATTTCAAAAATACGGAAAAGATTGTATTAGGACCAATCGGATTTGCATTCCTCGCAAACGGCTGCTCTCCTGAGGAGAACCTCTTCACAGAAATACCTACTCCCCAATGCCCACCTTCTCTCGCACGGAATACGTCAACGCATGCTTCTGTTTTGATATTGGAGCTCGTGTTTATACTCGATAGATAAGGGATATGTGCGAATTTTTAGGGAGGACATCGCGTCGACAGCGGACTACCCGTTTCCTTCTTGTGTCTCTCCACGAGGCGTATTGACGGTGGATTGTAGGAGCGTAGATGTCTGGATGCCAGTTATTGAATTCAGGAGACGATAGAAACACTTTATTACAAAACACACATGCACTATAATATTAAAGTAAATCGTATTCCTCTCGGGCAGGAGTACTGATAATGATCGAACTTGCGCCCTACTTCGCGCAAACCGATTACACGGAGGGTACCTGAGTCACACACTGCACATATGATACAGGGTGAATCTGGAGCTACGCCCGTCGAAGGATGTGGCCTGGTACCCCGTGACGAGGACCACCCCCCAGCAGTGCCTCACCGAATTTTATGGCTTTTTCCGGAGAAAGGTATGAATACTGGGCCGAACGTAGCGAATTGAGGTCGAGCCCCCGCAGTGGAGGGTGAAATATCCATTACAGCATATTAAGAAATTCTTTTCTTCATCGTATCGAAAGGGAAGTGACGCCAATGGATTCCTTATATTTTTCTGATGAAAATCATACCAAATGTCATGCAAATCGGACTACTTTGACACAAGCTATTTGTATTCCTTATGTAAAAGTTGTCCTATTTACACGATACTTGGCATGATTTTCATCGGAAAAATATAAGAAATCTTTCGGTGTCACTTCCATATCGATACGATAAGAAATAAAGAATTATTTTATTTCTGGAACAGGTATGAATCCTCGGCCGACCCCGGAAAATCGTGGTCGATCCCCCGCAGTCGAGGGTGAAAATGTGAAATATTCCTTTCAGCGTAGTAAGAAATTCTTAATTCTTTATCGCATCGAAAAGGATGTGACGCCAATGGATTCGTTATGTTTTTCAGATGACGATCATACCAAATTTCATGTAAATCGGACTATTTTTAACCAAGTCAAGTCAGCTTGAAATGATACAAATCGATTTTCCATGGAATTTCCTTTATCGTGGTTCGAATTACGACGTTCTTGGTGTTAGTTTCATCGGCGAAACATGAGGAATCGATGGGTGTCGTTTTCGCAAAGATCTGATAAGAAATGCGCAAGTCGAAGATTGCTCACTTCTTAATAGGCACTCGAAACCCTGTGAGGGTCGAAAGCCATAAAATCGGGTGAGGCACTGCGAAGGACTGTCCTCGCCACGGGAAACCAGGCCGCATCTCCTTGACGGGCGTTGCTCCAAATTTACCCTGTGTCTATTCCGGCAATAAAATAATTATTTACTCTTTATCGTATGGATATGGAAGTGTGATGGATTACTTGGGGTTTTCCGATGAAAATCATTCCAAATGTCGTGTAAATCGGACAACTTTTACATAAGGAATACAAACAGCTTGTGTTAAAGTAGTCCGATTTGTATGACATTTGGTATGATTTTCATCAGAAAAACATAAGGAATCCATTGGCGTCACTTCCCTTTCGATACGATGAAGAAAAGAATTTCTTAATACGCTGTAATGGATATTTCACCCTCGACTGTGGGGACTCGACCTCAATTCGCTACGTTCGGCCCAGGATTCATACCTTTCTCCGGAAAAAGCCATAAAATTCGGTGAGGCACTGCTGGGGGGTTGTCCTCGTCACGGGGTACCAGGCCACATCCTTCGACGGGCGTAGCTCCAGATTCACCCTGTATCATATGTGCAGTGTGTGACTCAGGTACCCTCCGTGTAATCGGTTTGCGCGAAGTAGGGCGCAAGTTCGATCATTATCAGTACTCCTGCCCGAGAGGAATACGATTTACTTTAATATTATAGTGCATGTGTGTTTTGTAATAAAGTGTTTCTATCGTCTCCTGAATTCAATAACTGGCATCCAGACATCTACGCTCCTACAATCCACTGTCAATACGCCTCGTGGAGAGACACAAGAAGGAAACGGGTAGCCCGCTGTCGACGCGATGTCCTCCCTAAAAATTCGCACAGATCCCTTATCTCTCGAGTATAAACACGAGCTCGAATATCAAAATAGTAGCATGCGTTGACCTATTCCGTGCGAGAGAAGGTGAGCATTGGGGAGGAGGTATTGCTGTGAAGAGACTCTCCTCAGGAGAGCAGCCGTTTGCGAGGGATGCAAATCCGATTGGTCCTAATACAATCTGCTCCCTATGGTTGAAATTTGGTCTAGCTACTTTCACACCTCCTAACTCTAACCAATCGAACTTGCATCGCTCCCAAGAAAAAACGGGCCACCCGAGCGTAGAAGCAAGTGCGAAATAAAAGTTACGGTGCGCTTCTCGATATCGCAGATGTACCTACCTAAGTAGCATTTCTGACGGAGAAGAATTGCCCAGTCTTTGGGCCTGCCATTCCTGGCGTAAACCTTTGGCAGGTAGGTATCTGTTTCAATAGGCAAGGCCACCCGTGACGCCAGCAAGACCGTCCCCGGTCGTTGCTATTCCAGCGGGTTTTCTTCCAAGGAAAATCAGTAAATTTGCAAGCGCAATATCTTAAAAACCAGTGGGAATAAAGTGTCTACATTATAGCTTATTAAATATGTCTTGGAACGCACTATCAAGTGACCTCTTCAAAAAAAATAGTTCTATTTAGAAATTCGAACTTGACCATCGTATCTTTTAAAATAATAATCGAAGAAAAATATTGTCTGCGCTAATAAATTGGACCCCTCGAACCTTGCGATTCCATATTTTGTTTATTTTTTTATCTGCAATACTTTAGGAGATATCCAGCTGTTCAGTCTTCCCGCGGACACCCTGTATAGCTCCAAACCTTTCGCTACTCAAATTGATAATTTATCTTTAATTCATTTGTTCTTTTTAGCAATTATATGTGTTTTTCCCCTTAGTAAGTTGAAACCGTTTTTTCTTTGCATATTGTTACAGGCGCACAGACCTTTTTCATGGATATGGCTGAAAATGTGGTGCATCGCGTGGTGGCATAGTGGTCGCGAAGATGATGAGGAAGATGATCATGGTTATGATAAAGCTGCAACGCCATTATCAGCAGAAACTCCTCTTACCGGTACAGTATCCCGGTCTGCATCTCTAAGTGGAATTCCTCCCGCATCCCTAACTCTCGACAAAAGTATGAGTATTGCAGACAACCACGAATACATAAAATCTGCGAAAGTCGGCGACTTGTCCACGAAAAGCATCTCCAGTGACTCTGTACGTTTGTATTTCTTTCAAATTTTGAAACTGTTGCACGTTAACTAAATATTTTGCATGTTTTTCCATTACTTTTCTAGAATTAAATGTTATAGGACAGTTATAAGAATAACATAAAAAAATGTAAAAGTGTATATAATCTCCAAAAAGTCTGGGACCAAGTTTTTTAGAGTGTATTAACACTTTGAGTGACGCAAGGATTTAAGAAATATCCCTTTAAAGAGGTCAGATTTTTTCGAGTAATTGCTTCTGCGAAGAAAATTTTGTTTAATGTGCCCCGAGCAAACATTCAATAACTCTAGGACAATACTTTCGATGCTTTCCAAAAAATATTTACGTAAGCACACGCCAAAACCATGCACAAGATGCAAATCCCTCTGCGTGAAAATACGACAACGCCATTCAAAGTGTCACCAGTACTGTAACTTGGTTTCGTGAAACATTTCACAAGAGACTTTAGGAGTTCGCGGATCTATAATAAAAGTAATGGTCACAATTTTCAGAGGTGAGTCTACACCTCTGGATCGGTGGAGATTTATAAAAAAAACTTGCCTGCCAAAAGGATTATAACATCGATATTTCACTGGAAAATTAATGTTAATTTTTTACATCAATGTGCTCTGCTTAATGAAAAGAAACAAAAGTTCAAAATAAACCATGTGCCGCAAACGTACCGTTTCGATGCAAAAAATTGTTAAAGTTAAAGACTATAGAGTCACCCAACAAGCAGTGGATCCCGTTTCCTTACTCGCACTCATATTCTTTTGTTCTCGCCTTGAAAGAAAAGCAGAAGAGAAATCATAATCAGTAGGTATATTTATCCGCGGAAACACAGCTGGGCTTCGATATGAGTACAGTGAGAGGAAATGGGAGCGAGGTGGAAACTGCAAACACGGCGTCTCAAAATTGGATGACAATCCGGAACATGCAATATCCTGATGCAGAAGACATCGAAAATTTCTTTACTGTTTTGGGGTCCCAGACATTGTTATCGAGATATTAACAGCTGAATATTAGCGGTGGAACTTCCGGGTCGCCCAGTCTAAAGCCGATACAGCTGACTGCGGGCAGTGGCCTCTAACACGCACACGCAGCAGGCACACAGAGATACTTACAGCCACACACACACACAATAGCCGACCGCGCTGGTTCAAAACGTGAAAACGAACCTGCCCGGTCGGCTCAACTGTGTGTGTGAACCTATATCTACACGCGCCTCCTGTGTGTGCGTGTCAGCGTACGCTACCGCGCGTTCAGCCGACTCGACTTTAAACTGCGCGGCTCGGAAGGTCCGCCGCTAATATTCAACTGTTAATATCTCGAGACCGAAGCCCCGGATCCCAGAATGGTAAAGGAATTCTCGATGTCTTCTTCTATCAGAATATTGCATGTTCCAGATTGGTCCTGAATTTTGGGACACCGTATATATGAGGCTCCCAGGATTACGATTATCTAAATATCACTGCCGGAATGAGTGGCTCAATACACTAATTTTTGCGCAAACATTGATAATCTTTTGCGTCGAAGCGGTGCGTTTGCGGCACATGGTTTTCCTGACCTTTTTTTTACATTTAACATTAATTTTCACAGTAATAAACAATTTTGCGGCAAGTTTTTTTTAAAAATGTTTCCCAATCCAGAGGTGTAGATGCACCCCGGAAAGCAGTAACCATTACGTTTTATACACCCTGTACAATATTCTAGTTCATTTTCAGCTGGAATATGCAAGCATAATTTGGTTCCCTCACTCTGCAAAATATATTAATTCTCTTTGTGGGGTTCAGTGTAAATTCTTACGATGTTCGTCTTATAGACTAGGAATTTATGTTGCGAAAACTAATGATGACCTTGATCCTACTCTTTTGCAGATATACATACGTTCCCTGTTTAAAAATATTAATGGTTTTATTAACAGCCGGGGTATTCTACGTTCAATAAATTTCAACGTCAATCCTCGGCCTTTGCATAATTTATCGCTTCTTCGACATCAATTTTTCAAGACTACTGTATTGTATTCTGACCCCATTTCTAGAATTTGTGCGTATGCATATTTCTTGAATCACTCCTTAAGTTTTTGAACAAATCCGTTGTGAACTTGAAATAAGCGTTCAATTAGATGAACTTTTCAAACTCTGTAATATATGGTACAAACATAACTGTCGTCTTGTTTTACAGCTTCTTGCGATATATTAACTCTTCACATAACATTGATAGTTTTCTTTGTTTTGTATTTCTTTTGTAACAATGGAATTTTTTCTTCCTTTTAATTTTCTTCCTTTTTAAACATTACAAAATATTAATTCGTATACAATATCAGCCTCCTAGCTTAAACTATTTTCAAGATATTACGTATTAAATTTCTAGAGAATTAGAAAAATGCACGTAACTGTCAGTAAATGTTCACAGACCTATATAAATATGACGGTTTTTTATGTAACAGTTACATCAGCACTAATGTGCTAACTCCTGTGTGATCGACTGAAAGAACTATTATTGTAGTAGGGTTAAGGCAGGTAATATGGAACGGCACGTAATATGGAACTTCGTAAAATTTCGATAAAGAAATAACGAACTCTTCAGGCAATCGTGTATACTAGATCCCTAGACACAATAGACGATGATACTGACAATTGAGCATCATCGGGCATCCATTAGTGAAAAAGAAACGTTAATATTTTTCGTGGGGTGTAAAAGTTTCTGAAAAGTGCATCAAATAGTTAAATATTGTAGTGAAGGTATGTTAAAAAGTATTATTTTGATATAATTTATCATTAAATATGTGTGTTCTTGATTACTCAACAATAGTTTACCAATTAAGTTACTTTCTTCTTAGTATAATTCTTAATTTCTTGTCGGAACATATGTGTACGTAATATGGAACATACCGAGTAACATAGATGAAGTTGATAATGACGATAACGACGATGATGCGGAATGCTTATTTTGCGATGGTAATTATAAAAATAATGACAATGAATAGTAGACCCAATGTATTCGCTGCTTTCAGTGGGCACACAAAGAATGTGGAGCTTCCAACGTATTATTCACGTGCCCAATGTGTAGAAGACGAAGACAGTAGGAATAAATTCCAAAAATGTTGTATATTTATTTATTTGTATCTTTTACTTAATAAATCTTCATTTTTAGTAAAAAAAAGTAAAGATTTTTGAGTTTTCATTACAAATTTCCTAGGTGTTCCATATTAGGACCCATTTTTTCGCACGGCCGATTTTCACCCTTTTCAGTTTTTTTTATTATAATTGCAAAACAATTGGATTTTTTTACATTTGACTATGTAAATATGATTATGGATTAGTTCCTTCCCCTTCATCCCCTCATGCCAGTTTTATTAAAGACAATAAATTCCCCTAATTTTGAGAAACATTTGAAATCAGATGTTCCATATTACCGGCCTTTACCCTAATCGTTCGGAACGCAGTCTTCACACCCTTACCACGCTTATGCAGGGATTCATTCTGTGACATATGGAGTTATACCTACTACGTAGTATTTTTATCGACTTGCGTTATACGAACGAAATAAATTAGACGAAATGATTGATAATTTGTTGACAAATGAGATTGTGGTGGCAAAGTAGGTATAGGAGGTGTCAAATTGTAGCTAGGACTGCAAAGGAGAAAGGAAAGGAAGTATGTGTGCGTTTTGTCCTGGGCCTGCCAGTCGAATCATCAGTAGAGGTTATAGTACCCGCAAAGATATAGCGAGGTCTTAAATTAAACACTCGAGCAACGGCGGTCTTTGATGCCCCGGCACCCAGGGTCGTACGCGGTATACTATTGTAGGAATATCAGTAGGAATTGAGTCTCAGGTCACATACCTTGAGCCCTGAAGACGCCCCTGAGTGAGGCCCGAGTCCCTTATCTGCCCATATATCGCGCTACCACTTTTAAAGGTCCTCCAGACGCTGATGCATGTTGCAGTGAAACACTGATGTCTGCATCATGATGCAGGTTTCATGATGCATGTTGCTACGTCTGTAGATCGGTTTCCGTGTTTCAGCATCAGAAGCGGAACTGGCATCTTGCTCATCAGCTAGGCGCGTGAGCAAGATGCAAGAGTCATTAAACCTGCATCATGATGCATGCATCAGTGTTTCACTGCAACATGCATCAGCGTCTAGAGGACCCTTTACTACCTCGCTATATCTTTGCGGGTACTATACCCAGCAAACCCTGCCTTAAAAGGGAACATTCCCAACCCGAAAATTCTGATTTTAATGAAACTTCGTGTAAATGTATAGCATATTGAAGTATGCAAGGAACAATTTTTTCTGCGGAAATTCACACTGGTGGAGTGAAATCAGTGATTAAAGTTATCGCGGTAATATAACTTTGTAACGGTGTAAGATAGGACGAAAGATTTAATATAAGAATTGTTCAGCTCTTTATCTTCTCTGGTACTACCAAAAGAAAATTTTTCCACAACGCGTAATTTATAACCAAAATGATTTTTGCCATTTCACATATAAATTCTTAACCGTAAGAGGTAGAGATAATTATTTCACGCCGAAAATTTACAATTTTCAATGGTTTATTGAACTATGCAAGTATATAACTTTTTTTCAACTTTCTTATTCGCAAGAAACAATTTTCCACATTTTTTCCTTATATCCCCATGCTTATCGGTGACATCTTACTTCATTCATATTTTGCAACTTACTCTGAGCTTTCCTTTTGGCATAGGGGAGAGTAAGGCAAAGCGGAATGGGTGGGTAAAACGGAACATCGGAGAGCTGCGAATAAGTTGGTATCTCGTGACATGGGACCAAAGGGTTCTCACAGCATTTTGTGACAGACCATAGACCCGTGCACACGTTATTTTTGCGTTAAGAGAGTTGGAAAAATTTCCGGTATCGAAGTTTCGATATTGCGTTGTAGTTTCGACCACTTTTCTTCACTTGGATTTAGAACATTTATAACGGCAAGAACACCGTTGGATTTTATAGTCCTTACGCTACATTTTGACATTTTACCCAGCTCTTTGCCTCACGCTGAGGTGTAAATATTAAATGTTTACTAAATTACCACATGTGGGACAAAGCGGAACACTTTTGCGTGGGGTAAAACGGAACACCTATTTAACCCACTTCCACAAATCCAATTATCTTGAAACTTTGCAGGCATAGGTATATATGATGACAATAAAAAGTTATGCAAAAAAACCAGGCGGGGTGAAAAAATTACCCAGTCATCAATAAATATAACCCATAACCACAAATCCAAACCACTTGAAATCAGCCTGTAGCCACAAATCAAATCAATTCAATCGACATGAAATCATCATGTAACCACAAATCAAAACTTAGACACTAAAAAGTAAATAATAAAAAAATATACAAAAAAATTTTTAAGTTAAACAATTTTATTTAAAATGCATTAAAAACTAAAAAATTCTCCATGCACGTGTTGATATTCATTATTCATGTAAAAATCCATGTGTATTTGATTATTTTCAGTAATTTTTGTTATTTGGTAAAATATTTTTCCTTATGTGTATAATACAAATTTTTGTTATATTTTATTTGTAATAGTTATACCTAAAACATATATGTATAGTTTTTACATAAATGAATACTTTTTAAATCATAAAAATAAAGATTTTATACGTTTACATGATCTTCAAGTGGGTGTTCCGCTTTACCCCACCACTTGAGCGAGGCGAAGATTTCAATACCTCCGGTAGATCTCATTTTTCTTTATTGCCAAATATTTTTCTTAATAAACTCTTTGATTTTCTTATAGTCTAAGGTCCACTTCAGACTCCTGTTGAAGTCCCGTGTCCTTTTTACCTTCCGATTTTATGTTATCACTCTCCAAAGTTAAGAGTTCCATTTTACCCTACTCTCCCCTACAAGGGAAAGACATCTACATGTACATGTATTGTTTTTCGACGAACATATGCAGCAGTACAAAAATAATTCCAACACCATTATCTTTATGAAAATAATGTTTTCATTGACCTCTGCACAGCTGTCAGAGATAAATGTTAAGTATATTAAGAACAATCGTGGACGATATGCGTTTCATTAATAAATTTATTCCTGACTAGCTTAAAATATCCGGCGTTGTCCGGGTAAAACGTTGATTGTCACAGAGTGTCAAGGGGGTTAAAAAAGTCTCAAGCATAGTTGTATTATGCTGCATACATCACGTAGAAATACGGTTATGGCTCTGACGCCATCTGACAAGGAAAGTTCGGTTACCCGAACATTCCGATTTTTTTGAAACTGTGCAGATTTGTAGAGGACCTGAATAGAAGTATCAGGAAAGTTTTTGTTTGCGCCAATTTCTGGTTTTTCAGGGTGAAAACACTCCCTAAAGGTTAATGAGTGGGTTCTTACTTTTAAGTATATCTTGAAAATGATATATAAAAAATATGTTATAAATAAAGTTAATGGTTTTTTGTGATGTATAAAACTATGTATTCAAATTGTTTTAAAATTTGTGGTGGAGAACATTTTCCTCTTTAAATCAGGGACTCCTACCGGTACTTAAAATACCAGTATTTTTCGGTTGTATCTTCGTAACCCTTATAGAAACCGAAATACGAAAATACCGGTATGAGATCATACTGCTGTATGAAAATACGGGTATATTTACCTATATTTACAAGTAATTTTTTCGGTTTTCACATTTTACTGCAATTTTCAAAATATTTGTAAGCAGAGATTTAAAACCGGTATTATGTTAGCGAAATTATATCGAAGCTGATATACAGGGTGTTCCAAAAATACTGCGGTTCCTTGAAGGGGGTGACTCAGGGGGTAATTGCAAACAACTTTTTCCTTTGCGAAAATGTTTTCCAAGGTTTCGTTAACGAGATATTAACAAAAAGCACCGACCAATCAGAAACCGAGTCTGGCGGCCGAGTTCCCGCGCTAGCGTGGTCGCGCGCCGCGCTGCGACTACGAATAAGCAACTCGACATGCATCGAAGGAAATTGCGTAGAAGGGCAAATGAGAAAGACGTAACAAATAAAATCGAACATTTTGTCATGGTTTGTTTGTCATTTAAAGTGAATAATGAATAAAGGATAAATGGATGAAAATCATGTGTAACGTAAAAAGACGAATACAAAGGTTTTTTTTTATAAGAATCGAAAATAATAATTATTTGAAGTGGGAGGATAAGGAATACGTAAATTTCCTTGTGTTAATAACGTAGCCACGAAAAGGTAATGTAACAGGAAATGAACGAAAAGTGATCGTAGTTCGTTATTGTGATAAAAATCCATAATTCAATAACGGCCAACACTGTTGCTGATAACAAATAAGTCTGTTTAAAAACCCCTAAGAAATATTTAGCTACGGAAGTTTTGAGAATTATCGCCGGAAATAAGCCATAGCCTGCGTTAAATTTAAAAATTAATGATCACCAATAAAGTAACTAAAACTCACCCTTGTCGGAAATTCACCTGCAGCTTGAAAACCTGTGTCACTGGATCACAGAACCGATCCTGGTCATCGATGGACGAACCCAGTGCACAGCTGATCCCAGGTATACGGCACTACCCAAAGTTAAGGGTCGCAATGTCAGGTGCGTCCAGGTTAATGTACCAAATATTCACTTCACTGCATGGCTACTAACACTGATCACTTAATTTATTTTTCATGGAACGTGTTGTTCCTACGTTTTAAAAATTGGTGGCCCCGAAAGGGGCCGATTGTTATCAATTGAGGAACTGCTCCACGTGGCCACCGCCATTGTTGGTGCATGCTTCAGCGCGGAGAATAATTTACCTTTGGACGCCCTGGAATGTTTGCGGCGTTATGTTCGCCACCGCTGCGTGAATCAGCGGAACTGCTTCTTCAGGAGTATCCACCGGCTGACGATACACCTCATTCTGAAATGATTGTTGTACAGCAAATACAAAACGTAAGTAAAAAGGAATACGTACAACAAGAATAAGTAAAGAGTAACAGCAATAATCAAATTACCTTCAGGGAGCCCCAGAAGAAAAAGTCCAGCGGATTCATATCCGGTGACCGCGGGGCCACGCAACGTGGGCCTCTTCACCGCCGCGGCCTATCCACCTGTCCTGAAAAGTTTCACCAAAATATGCGCGGACATTCAAGGCGTAATGTGGCCAAGCTCCGTCCTGCTGGTAGTACATGTTCTGTCGGATCTCATATGGAATATCGTTCATAAGACCCGGCAGAACATGTTCTAAAAAATATTTATATGCTGGGCCGTCCAGCCTGTCTGGAAAAATGTACGGCCCAACGATAAAGTCGCCACAAGTGCCGGCCCATAGGTTGATCGACCAACGGACTTGTGCTGCACGTGGATGAAGCGCTAGGGGATTTTTGTCGCTCCACACATGCATATTGTGGGAATTGAAGCATCCTTCCCTGTTGAAAAGTGCTTCATCCGTCCACAATATGTATTTGGTGAATGACGGATTCCTTCGCTTCTCCCAACAGCTACCTGCAGTATTGAACCCGCTGGATGTAATCTCCGGCGTGCAAATGTTGCACCCGTACATATTTGTACGGATGCAACATGCAATCCCTGAGGATTCGGTGTACCGTCGTGCTGCTGACACTAAAACAAAATGCAAAAACATCCACTATTAGATAACATTTTTCTTCTTAATTAATAATTGCTGCAGTTATCTTGAACTGTGACTTACTTTAGGCGGCGGCTCAAGACGCGCGCACTGATCGTTTGGTCAGCTTCAACGGCGTATGATTCTCTCGATGGTGCCTAGATTTCGCGCTGCTACGGGTCTGCCCACCTCGCTGCGTAGCGGCATCATGGACCCCGTCGAGAATAACCTCGACGCTAAACGGCGAAATGTATCCTGGCTTGGTGTTCGAATCTGTGGATATTCCAGCGCAAATTCTCGCGCAGCAGCACTTGCGTCCCCGTTGTTCCGGGCGTACACCCAGAACATCCTGTAATATTCTTGGGCCGTGAACATTTCTGCGACGTGATTGCTAGCTGACTCATAGAATTTTTTCCAAGTAACTTCCTCTACCCCCAAGTAGCTTCTCTCGTTCCATTATGAGTTAACCCCCAGCAGGACAAGAGACTTTAGGTAAAAAGAAGCCATCACATTTTTGAAATACACGTGCTTTGCAGAAGTGCAACGAACGAACCATCGTATACTTTCACAAAAGCCTGCGCTCCGCCCTTTTACTGCCAATGTACCCATTGCTTCGAGGTGGGCAGCAGACACCACGTGTTTCGGTTCGGAAGGGTCCGAAGAGAAGAGAAACAGAAAGTTTTCGAGTTGCTATAAAGAAGAAAATGCATACCATTTCTATTTCCCCTTTCCGATACCCTGAGTTCACGTCTGCTACAAGGCGGAACCAATTATGTCATAAATTATCCAAAACTGTAGGAAACCGTTCTCTACCGCCGACTAGCGGGGCAATACGGTCATAAACCTGATCAGCCTGATTAATTTTGGGGAACTAGAATTTAAAAAGTATTATCCAACATCAATACGCCTCGCGGAGAGACACAGGAAAAAAAGGGGTAGTCCGCTGACTGCGCGTGGTCCCGCCTGCGTCGTCCTCCCTACAAATTCGAAACAGATCCCCTATCTCTCGAGTATAAACACGCGCTCGAATTTCAAAACAAAAGCACGAGTCGGGAGAGAACAAATTTTGTTCACGAATACTTTAAATATAATTCAAATAATAAATCGACATGTTTGATCAATGGGTGTGGTCATGAAGTCGCAGTAAGTGTTTGTAAGTATTTGATTATTATTTTATGACTCATATTTGCGTACTCTTAGGGAAAACACGGCATCAATTTGTTGTCGCATTTATCTTCCCATCATCCTGCTGAATTTGCAAGAGTTATGCTTGACAAGCAAAAGCGAAAAGTGGAGAAGTGGAGCAAGCAAGTTCTGATAATAAAAACAAACGCATTAAACAGGATGTGTTAGATGAATGCGTCAATCTAATAACGATTCATGGACGGCCTTTCAATTTAATGAATGACACCGCTTTCCAAAATATTATTAATATGATTCCGTCATGTTCAACTTCGAATTTAAATATTTCTTCCCAAGAAGTGCGTACTGCCGTTATAATGAAAGCAAAGCTGTGTCGAGAAGAACTTAGAAAGAAAGTCAACGGCAAATTAGTGTCGCTAAAAATCGATGCTGCGACCTGTATGGATCGTTCATTTTTAGGAATAAATGTGCAGTACGTGGATGGAACAAAAATTGATAGTAGACATACTGCGATGAATATAAAACAAATTTTGAAAAATGTCCTCATGTACGGAATATCTATACATCAGATTTATTCGATTACGACCGATAACGAATCAAATTAAGCTCGTCAAACTCATAGGGAATGATCAACAAGAAAATTGTAATAGTAAATGCGATAGCGACAGCGAATGCGATAGCGATAGCGCGATATTTGTACTTTGGTACATCTTAATAAAACAAATCTTAGTGATAATGATGAAGAATATGAATTTTCGCTATCGGATGACGAAGAAAGCATTTTAAATAATTAAAATTCTAATGATAAAGATGATAACGCTGAAAAATTAAAATATCAAATTACATCTATTTGTTGTGCAGCTCACTTGTAGAATTAAAAGAATGCTTGACAAAAAAATAAAGATCAATATTTACATCCGCAAACATGGATAGAAATTAAAGATCTAGTGCGTTCTCTAACCCCAGCGCGTATTGCAACCAAACGATTACAAGAAGAACAAGTTGTGATTGGAGATTTTTAGCGAACGTGGTCACGATGTAAATTAGAAAGTGCCAAGATCAAAACATCATTGGCATGTAGACTGGTTGAGGCAAGGACAGCTCGAGAAAAAAATTTATTTAATAATGATGCTTTCTTGGCAGGAATGTTTCTTGATGTACGATTTAACATTGTGTTAACGCAACAACAAATAATACAAGCCAATAATCATTTGATACGTACTTAGCAATATAAATAAAAAATACAGAAAGAATATCAGACGTTGCGCAATAATAATAACTGTGCACCGAGCACTTCAACTGTATATGAAGATGAGTGTGAGGCAAGACGATGTTGAGAAAATGTTAAGGGAGTTAGACAATAAAAAACGCGGAGCTAGTACTTCTACACGTACCTTGGACATCATGAGTGTGCTGAGGAAATTTTTAGAATGTCCTCGTTTGGATTCTAAAGAAGACATTTTAGCATTTTGGAACACAAATAAAAATAATGAACCGGAATTATCCTCGTTAGCCAAAATAGCTTTATCAGTACCTCCGACATAAGTTAGTCTCGAGAGATTATTCTCCTCTTTGAAATATATATTGTTATATTTACGCTACAATTTATCTCATCACATTCTTGATGATATTTTAATGCTTAGAGCTAACACCAAAGATGTAAATTTATAAACTATGATAAAAGCAAACATTCATCACCAACTGCTGTGCATTTTCATGTATCCTACACTTCCTTTTAAATTGCTGTCTAAATTGTTTTACTTAATTTAATTAAAAATACCTTAAAAATATCGTATTAAAAGTATCGTAAAATTATAATTAAAAATATCTTGAAAGTTAGACATAATGGAATATGAAACCGAAAAAATAACCGTAAATGTTTACTAATATACCGATATTTTTATATAATAGTTCCAATTCTATAAGGGTTATGAAGGTATTACCGGAAAATACCGAAACCTACCGTGTCACCAAAAGGAATACCGGTATTCATTTCGGTTTTCAGTAACATATCGGTTTCGGTATTTATCTCTTTCGGTACGATATCGGTTTCGGTACGATATCGGTTTCGGTACGATATCGGTTTCGGTACGATATCGGTTTCGGTACTAAATCGGTTTCGGTACGATATCGGTTTCGTTATAGCTTTATTGGCGAAATATCGGTATGAGCGTCATACCGGTATTAAGTCCCTGGTTTAAATTGCAAATTTTAAACAATTTGATTACACAGTTTTATAGGTTATAAAAAGCCGTTATGTTTTCATTATAATCATTTTTATATATCTATTCAAGATGTACAGGAAAGTACGAAATCACACAGTAACTTTTAAGGAGTGCTTTCACTCTGAAGAACCGAAAATGGGTACGAACGAAAAATTGCCTGATACTTCTATCGAGGCCCTACACAATTCTGCACAGTTTCAAAAAAGTCGGAATCCGTGTCACCTTTCTAGTTCCTGAGTACAATCATTTGCAAAATGTTTCTCTGGCAAGAGTCGTCAAAGGCGATACCGCTAGCAATCACGCGCCTCGCAGAGTTTCGTGGTCTCCGATACTCGAATCAGCGAGGCCATACAATGATGAGCACTAACAATAACCAGCGACGAATCTCGAATTCTGCATTTCTAATCAGATCTTTGCAAAAGTGACGCCAATCGATTCCTTATGTTTCCTGATGAAATTAGCCCCAATAACGACATAATTCGGACCATAATTAAGGAAATCGCGTGAAAAATTGATTTGCATAATATAAAATTAGCTTCGTTAAAAATAGTCCGATTTACATAACATTTGGTATGATTTTCATCGGAAAAACGTAAGAAATCCATTGGTATCATTGCCATATTGATTCGATGAAGAAAATAAAGAATTCCATTTTTCGCATAAGCTGTGAATCATCGCGTGAGCGACCGGCAAAATCCAGCGAAGATGAAACGGTATCGCGCGGTCGAACGAGAAATACATATATACACTACATTCTGCCGGGCCGTGCTCGCTGCGTCGAGCTGAAATCAAATCAAATCTCATTCATTTTCGCCACGCTTTCAGCTCGCTCAGAGTCAACTGATAATAACGGTTCATATAGTTTTAGATGCAGTGTTCCTTCCTCTCTCTAACGCTATACAAATCATCTTTCTATCTCTTTCCGTTTGCGAGCAGTAGCGGCACAACGGGATTGCACATTTCGTGATATTGGTCCCTCATAGCCGTTGCGTACCTACATAGTGCGAGGAAAGACGTACTTCTAGGTCAAAATTATTTTTGGTCATAACCATCCCATAGGATGGTTAGGTATATAGTATGAGTGCTAATGAATGTATGCATTCGCTGAATGAACGCGTTGACTGTAACATATCCACTAGTAAAAGTATACATTTCATTTCTTATGAACACTTTAGCCAATTGGATCAGTGAGTTCATATGAGGCAATGAGAGCAACAACGAACTAACTCACATTTTTTTCGAAATTGAGTTAGTAGCAATAACGTATTCATGTGAACTTTTCCTCTGGAAAACCTTTCTTTTCACCGAAAATTTAAATGGATCGAAAGCACGTATCAAGTAACATGCAAAAATAACAATTTTGTGTTTAGGAATCTATTCCTTGAAAAGGTATGAGGCGAAAATATTGCAAAATTTTGACATATTTTCTAATCTTTATTGTGACAGTTATAGTGGTGTCGCATATGATTCGTTGTAGGAGGTTGGAGGGGTAGGAGTATGTAGTTTCTTTATTTTTCGAAACGGTTGCATCGAGGGATTTCGGCAGCATAAAATACTTATGGAAATTCCAAAAAAGAGAGTGTAAGGAGAGTATGTATTTAGTTTGTATTTTATATATAGGTTGTATGTTCTATTATGGATTTTGTATATAGGTTCCAGTTGTATAGGTTGATAAATAGGAAGTACAACGCATCCCACTTTCTAATTTGTCCAGGGTATATTAGTATTGGTTGGGGCTAGATTAGGGCGGGGGACGCGTGCCCATCGCGGGCGCGTTAAGCATGGTAGCGAACCGATGTGAGTTTGGGCATATCCTAAAATAATTTTTTCCCAGGAAAAGTAGGAAGTAGGTCCGTTTTTAGTATCTGAGGGTCTGTGATTATACTCACCAATGCGACCGTGCCAGGCCCGTGCCCTACGTTGTATAGTATTGGTTAAAAAAAAAGTATCCATTCAAATTGAAGCATAATAGTTGGTCACATTAGGGGTTAGAATATACGTCAAAATTTCACAGTGCCTTTGACTTAATAACTTTTCACTGAATAGATTCCTAAACTCAAAATTGTTATTTTTGCGTGTTATTTGATACGTGCTTTCGATCCATATAAATTTTCGGTGAGAAAAAAAAGTTTCCTAGAAGAAAAGTTTAACAACGTATTCTAACAGGTTCTACTAATCATATAAAATAGGAAAAAAGAATTGTTTTAATGTGAGTTGATCCGTTCTCGCTCTCACTGCCTCATATCTACATTGAGAAGTGAATGTATACATTCCCTGAACATAACGGTTTAACTGTAACATATATTTTGCCAGTATTACGTTTGATTACATTTATCAGGATCATCTAAAGAAACACACTGCCAGTTTACAGGGTCGCTTTGTATCAGCTTCACCGATTATAGGCAGTAGAACTTTTTATAGCTCTAGGTACGCTGTTCGTACCGACAGACGCGTGAAACTCGTTCGTTCCTTTCGGGGTTGTAAGGACCGATTCACCTTCGTGGTACGCGTGATGTCGGACGATTTTATCATCCACCAAATTAATATTAGGTGATTGGTTGATTATATCGCGACGATAGTATGACTTTCAAGTAATGATTCTAACGAGGTAGACTCTGATCCGAATGATCCGATGATCAGAATAGTGAGAACTTGTATGAAAACCTGCGCTGCCCGTGTTTGTGGTCCGAACGATAACCCGATCAAGCAAACGAACCTTGTTTGAAGAGAGCTGATTGAGTTCTAGTCTTGTCCATCTTATCTATATCGAAGGTAGACAAGACATCGGAATTTTCGGAGGCGCCAAAATTCCTGATTGGTCAAGCTTTTCCTCGAAGAGGAGGGACCTTCCCTCTGCGATTTCGGCGGTGGAGGAGGAACCCTTTCCTTTTTGGTGACGTAGCGGAGGAAAAACCGGACATCTGGCTACAAACCTAAGCAGGTTGATCGGCCGGAGCGTCTCGCCAGGATCGCTGTTTATGACTGTATTGTTCCATGAGTCTGCGGTGGATGACGGTATGTGCCGGTCCGAAGTTACCGTATACCACCCGCAGACAGAGCAATCAACGGATTTTCTCAGAGCGAGGACAGTCGAGATGTCCAAGAAAGTGGCACGATGTCGATTGCCCCCGATTAGACATCTGGCAGATAGTGTCGGTTTATACAAGTTCAACTGATGCGGGCAAATGTTTCCCAAAACGCTTATAAAGTAAGCAATTGCCTGGTAGTAAAAGATCGAATGAATTTTCGCCTCGCTCCGAGTCCGCCTTTGTCCTGTAAGACGGAACATACACTAATATCGCAGACAAAAAAACATATGCAATACTTGCTCGTTTGATGAAGATGGCACGATGCTCAGAAAATCGCAATAGTTTCAATCGCATTTTTATCTGCAACTCTTAAGCCTGTCCCAAAAAATAATCTTATCCATTCTTTTTTGCCCTGTCCTTGCCCACTCCTGGTGAAAGAAGCTCGCTAAATTCTTGTGCTTGTCTTCGAGCGAAGACATTTTTATTTCATAAATAATTAAAGGAGCAGCAAGCTAGCTACATAGATCTCATTATTGTGAAAAACAGTCTTTGACCCATTGTGGGCCAGTAACGCTGCTCTGGCCATATAAATGAAATCACCATAAAGGTTAGGAGACTTAACTATGTCATTTGTAGGGATCATATCAATAATATAGGTACGGTGCGAGTGCGACGAGTATGGTTGCTGGTCAGCCGCACAGTGGGCCGGATTTAAAATTTACCGCCTTTTGGGTCTTTTTTTAAGCTATCGGAATGAAATTGGCGCCCAAAGATAGGAAAAAATTATTCCTGTCTAATGATGTATAATAAATTTAATATTTTTTACATTTATTTATTTATTCATTTCTCAATTGTTATAACTTATTGGTGAACAAAAATTTAATTCGGTTTATTTAGTACCATATTTAATGCTCTTTACAGTAGTTTAAGTAAAATGTTTAGGAAACATTTCCTTATAATTTGAAAACGAAAAGCTTCACAAACATTTTACTCAAACCACTGTAAAGAGCATTAAATAAGGTACCAAATAAAGAGAATTAAATTTTTGTTCATAAATAAGTTAAAACAATTGAGAAATAAATAACGGCCTGTTCTTTAAAACGAGCTGCTCTTTTTACTGTTCATATTTTGTACTTATTTCTCATTGTTTCATTTCTTATTATATAGTTTGACGTCCATTTGTTTAGTTCCAAGCACTATTTGATCTAGAGACTCTTCGACACCCTGTATATGCCGACTGTCGCTACCGCTATCATTTACTCGTCGGCCGGCTAATCCAACCTAACCTGAAACTTGTTTCATTAATATCTCATCACGCCTGCAATATTTTCTAAATTTAAAGGCATTTTTCTTATGTAAACCGCATATAAGCTTTCGAATAAGACCAAATTCAATATAATCGGTCCACGCATAACAGAGATATCGTAATATCATCTCATGGATCTGTCGGAAACGGAAAGATTTTTCTTATGATTCTTCTTCGTCAACCAAATTTTGTCGACATAACACGTATACGCGTTACACGTACACCTTCAGCCAAAAGGAAACTAACACATGTTTCGTTCTTCGTTTGTCAACTCTCGGGATTATTCGGCAGGGATTGTCGTCCGTCATCGTACATACCTATTTAAATATACTATTGAATTTTATAACCTATCCAGTGTCAATCAATCTTAACCTTCCAAGTGTCAAATAATGTAAGTTGTCCAAATTTGAAATGTCAGGATTTTTTACACTAATTAGGAGACAGAATTATTGTCTCAATTAACAAGGTAAGTTGCTAAAATTTTTAGTAGATTTCTTATGTAGAGTTGCAGACATGGAAGTTGTCCGGAGAAGGTTCGACAGAGAAGCATCTTCTTTCGCATGAGTTTCCGGAAATTTGTACCATGCATGTACAAAATAATATATTGTAACAAATTGCATTGCATTTAAATTGCCAGATATTTTTATACCAGCAATTTAGAGTTTTTATGTAAAGCTTATAGTAGAAATGAAGGGGACGCACAGGACTTGGATAAAAATGAAGGGGACGCACCGGCTTGGATAGAAATGAAGGGGATGCACAGGCTTGGAGGTTGTCCGGAGAAGATTATTTTAGATAGACATGTTTCTGGAAATTTGTCAAATAAGGTAAATCGACAAAATTTGCCAAATTAGCATAGCATTAAGAATAAGAATTAAGAAAATTATGGCGGACTGCTTGCAGTGTAGAGCAAGTCACATTAGTAAAGAAAGTATGCTGAAAACACATCTCCCTTGATGCTTTTCAATCTTTTCTGAAAGATATTCGTAATACTGTAATAAAATCCACAGTAGTTGTTACGCTATTCATTAATTTTACTAGTTTCCCATTAACAATATTTCAATTCACCAATAAAAATATTGAATCTTTTCGTTCATTTTCGCTAAATTACCATTAGCATTTTTTAAATTTCCTGCAACAAGAATTTCTACCATATGCTCTCACCTTCGTCGGACACATTATGTAGTCTCTACACTCACTATAGCAAAAGGCCACTCTATTTCTATATAATTTCTATATAAGGAAGTTCTACGTTAAGTTGTATATAACTAAAATGAGGCTTTTATATATTTACAGATAATCGAAGCAGAAGATGATGCTGTGTGACCTACGTCAGACTATGCACGCACAAATTTGAAGGTAGGGTTTTGCATATGCAATTATTCATTCAATTATCTTGACATATGAGCACGTGTGATAATTTATAAATAATTAGTAAATGTGTCCTATTTCAGTTAACGATGCAGACGAAGAGAATTATTTCAACAGCTGAAAGAGAAAGTAACCTACTACAGGAGCAAATGAAAAAATGAGCATATTTTCATGTACAAAATAAAATAATAAAATATTTATTTTTTATAATTTATTCATTCCATCCGATATTTATTACATTAATCACGGCCGCCACGGCCACGGCTGTACTGGTGAACCGCCTAGGCCCGGAGGGAGGTGATCTGTTCCTTCAAGGCATTAAGGGGGTAGACACGTCACGTGACCTGGCCGATTTGGCAGGTCGGTATTACAGCAGGTTTTTTCTGCACAGAATTGGTAATACCCATAGATACGCGGCTGCCTGATGCACGCGAGATTCTATTCTGAATAAGGAAAGAAATTCTCAGCTGTTGCGTTGTACTTGTAAATATTTAAACGGAAGGTCTGCTGGTAGAGCAAACGTACAAAATTCATTGTATATTTTAATTATTTAAAATGTGATTATGCTACAATATGCTACGTTGGCAGTAAGGAATTATAAATGAAAAGGAAAAATAGATGAGGGGATGTCCCCAGAAAATGAAGTTTCTTAGCATTTTTTAATTAGCAAAACACTGAAGCAGAACCTGAAAGTTATATACATATTATAAGATAATTAAACGTCCTATGCAGAAAGAAGTTATTGAACAAACATTATATATAAAATTGTGTTGGATGTTGAACTGGGCTAGTGAAAATGCGTAGGCTGGATGCGCGTGATTATTATATGGTCCCCTCTTCGAAGTGACAGAAAATATAACGTCAGTGCTATACCCGATTTCCTAAAGATACTGTTGCAGCGTAATAATAATGTTTCGGAAGGATGATAAAAAGTTCACAAATGTAGGGCAAAAGAACGAAATAGCTGCTCAACATTTATTGTTATATAGCATATACATAGGTTATATTTTCTGTATCTTCGAGGAGGGGACCAAATAATAATTACGCGCATCCAGCCTGCGCATTTTCAATAGCCCGGTCGGCGTCATGGAAGTGGTACCTCCTCTACCCTGCACTTGTGGTAGATGGGTTTCTGGCATTCTCTCGATTAAATTGACAGAAAATAATTTAAATCGGATTTTTTTTAACGAAACGGGCTTTGAATTCTGCAAACAAAATTTTCACGTAATTTCCTTAATTATGGTTCCAATAATATCATTTTTGGGGCCAATTCGATCGAGGAAACATAAGGAATTGATTGACGTCACTTTCGCAAAGATATGATTAGAAATTGCAGAACTTCAGATTCGTCACTGCTTAGTGTGCAACATTGTATAGCCCCGCTGGTTTCGAGCGTCGAAGCCCACGAAACTCAGCGAGACACATGATTGTTGGTGAGCATCGTGTTTGACGACTCTAGCTAGAGAATCACCCCGTATAAATGCTACGAAACGATAGTGTGAAGTGGCGTGTGTTTCAATTGCACATTGACAATGTCCTAGAATCTAGGACCTAGAATATTAGCTCCGTATTACGATGTTCTTCACCAGAGCACTGCATTAATGAATTAAAAAATAAATGAATTGGTCAATTAGTTAAAATTAATGAACTCTGCATGATTTTAATGACGCCTAATTTAATTGCACTTACAAACTGAATTACTAGTTGTAATTAAAAGAATACTTTTTAACGTGCAATATGAGGCTGCGCACGCAAATGGTTGGGCTCGGATTATCGGGAAAGACCTACCCACCCCACCGTTTTGCTTTCTCGCTGCGAGCGAGGACCTTCGGGCCCCAGTAGACCACTCGTTGACAGCCGAGAGCAATAAAACCAACAGGCCAGATAAAATGTTCATGTTTTTGATAACTGTTGATGAAAGTATTACCAATGGAGTTTTTAGGGTTTCTCGATGAAAATGATGCCAAACATGGAGCAATTCGGTCCATTTTTAGTGAACATAATGTGCGTCCTAATCATGTATTCATAAGAAAAAATAGACCGAATTGCTTCGCGTCTCGACTCATTTTCGTGGACATAAACTCACCAATCCATCGATGGTAACTCTCTTATCAAGGTGTAATGAGAAATATGAACATTTTCGTATTCAGTACTGGATGACTCAAGTTGCCGTCTCTCGCTGGTGCGTTATTTCATTCGCACCCGGTTTACAGTTACTCACAAAATTGAGCGTACACCTGGGTTGGTAATGAAAATTGACGAAAAAATGAATATAAACACACATATTCAATAACGAAAACACAATATATATTTTATTCGCATATTTTACTAAATAATTCGTAAAAAAATTCCAAATAAAATAGACTATTTGTCTATATTTAACAGAAATTGTAAAAGTACACGTATTTTAGTGACACAAAATTGAGCGTACACGTAGGAATTTTCACATTACGCAGGTCTGTATTGGTTAAATGTTGGTACTATTGAAGAGGAAGTTCCGCGAAATGTCTTTCAAAGTTCGATTGCTCAGGAACCAGAAACAAAAACTATCTGTTATCCGTAGATTGACGATTATAGTAGCAACATGGCTAATAAGAGGAAGGAGACTGACATTTCAATACGAAATCTTATTGTAAAATTATATTCGCAAAGTAAATCCTTTCGTCAAGTAGGGAAAATAATCGACAGAACACATTCTACTGTAAAAAAAATTATAAATAAATTTCGGTACGATGGAACAGTTCGAAATACACCTTGCTAAGGAAAAAAGAAAATATTATCGAACACTGATGAACGATTCATTTGTCGACAAATTAAAATAAATCCGAGTACAAGTGTGCGGAAGTTAACGTTAGATGTTTCTTCACGTATAAATAAAGACATCTCGGTTGAAACAATTCGCAGACATTAAGAAAAGAGGGATATAATGGCCGAGTCGCACGAAAGAAACCGTATATCTCCAAAGCAAATAGACAGAAACGCATAGAATTTGCAAAAACATTTGTAAAATTTGACGAAAGTTTTTGGGAAAATGTTATTGTAACGTCCGATTGCCGGAGACAACTGAGCGTCGCTGGTTCTCGAGAGGAGAGCGGCGTCCCCTCGAGTACAGGTGGGAGTTCGTTATTTAGAGAGTAAAGGAGTGAAATCCAAACTTAAACTTCAACAATGGCTATTTATTCAATGAAACTTAACAAATTAATACTAATTACAGCTATAATTACAATATTTTTTGGGTTTTTTGTATTTCTTATATATATAGATATGTGTCGAATTATGTAGCAAGATATATGTGTTGTAGTGTATAGCCGCTACCGTTTCCGGAGCGAGCTATACTCTTGGCAATGTCTACAGTAAGAATAGCCGCTACCGTTTCCGGAGCGAGCTTATTACTTGTGGCAGAGTTCTAGTTCTATACACTTGAGACCTTGCTTTTACCAAGTGCTTCAGCCGCTACCGTCTCCGGAGCGAGCTTGATGCCCTTTGCAAGAGCGAGGTTCTATAACTTTCAAATACGCAATCGAAAAGGAGCACCCGTATCTTATCCACTGAAGACCAGCCGCTACCGTTTCCAGAGCGAGCTTAATCTTACTGGTTAGACCTTAGCTACCTCTACGCTTGAGCATTCGTAAGTAGAGTCTTGACTGACTTACTGTGCTGCGGGCTCCTCCTTTTATACCCGAGTTTGCTGTTTGGCGCATGCGTAATAGTTTCTCGTGTGTAAGATGGCGCTGTGTTTATCGACTGTCGGTAGCACTGGGTTTGGGTTCGCGTAGGATGTTACATTATATTTTCTGACGAGACTAAAATCAATTTTTTTGGACGGGATGGAAGGAAGCAAATCGTATGACGACAGCCAAATACTGAACACCACCATAGAAATACATGTCCAACGGTTAAACACGGAGGAGGATCCGTTATGTTATGGAGATGTATAGGTGCAAATGATACCGAAAATATCGAATACATAGATGGCATAATGGACAAAATTAAGTACTTAAATATCTTAAAAAAGAATCTAAAAGATTCAGCAGTAAAATTAAAAATGCCGCGGGTGTAGGTATTACTTTCAACAATATAATGACCCAAAGCATTCGTCAAATATAGTTCAATTATGGTTGCTGTATAATATCCCAAAGATGCTAAAAACACCACCCCAATCACCTGATCTCAATCCCATCGAGAATGTCTGGACAGAAATAAAATCTAGGATGGCAAATAACAATTTTACGAATATAGAAGATTTCAAACGAAAGTTGAGAGAAGAATGGGAAAACATTCCTCCTTCTTTAATAAAACACCTAGTTTATTCTATGCCACGTCGCTTACAAGCTGTAATTGATGCCAGGGGATATGCGACGAAGTATTAATAAATGAAACGATATAGTATAAGTTTGTAAATATTATTTTAAGAAGGTGTGCGCTCAATTTTATGTCACTAAAATACGTGTACTTTTACCATTTTTGTTAAATATAGACCAATAGTCCATTTTATTTAGAATTTTTTTACGAATTATTTGGTAAAATATACGAATAAAATATATATTATATTTTCATTTTTGAATATGTGTGGTTGTATTCATTTTCCCGCCAATTTTCGTTACCACCTAGGTGTATGCTCAATTTTGTGAGTAACTGTACGTCGTTCAATCTCCTTGTCAAGCGGTTTGGGCGAGGGCCCTGATAAATGTGAATTTATTTGGGAAACCAAAGTCGCGTCATTCGTGACACCTACTCGGGAATATACAGGGTGTCCGCGGGAAGAATGTACAGCTGGATATCTCCTAAAGTATTGGAGATAAAAAAATAAAAAAAATATGCAATCGCATGGTTCGAGGGGGCCAATTTACTAGCGCAGACGAATTTTTTCTTCGATTATTATTTCAAAAGATACGATGGTCAAGTTGGTTTTTTTAAATGGAACTATTTTTTTTGAAGAGGTCACATAATAGCGCGTTCCAAGCTAAATTCAATAAGCTATAATGTATACACTTTATTTCCACTGGTTTTTAAGATATTGCGCTTCCAAATTTACTGATTTTCCTTGGAAGAAAACCCGCTGGAATAGCAAGGACCGGGGACGGTCTTGCTGGCGCCGCGGGTGGCCTTGCCTATTGAAACAGATACCTACCTGCCAAAGGTCTACGCCGCGAATGGCAGGCCCAAAGGCTGGACAATTCTTTTCCGTCAGAAATGCTACTTACGTAGGTACATCTGCGGTATCGAGAAGCGCACCGTTACTTTTATTTCGCATTTGCGTCTACGCTCGGATGGCCGGTTCTTTTGGGAGGGATGCAAGTTCGATTGGTTAGAGTTAGGAGGTATGAAAGTTGCTAGACCAAATTTCAGCCATAGGGGGCAGATTGTATTAGGACCAATCGGATTTGCATCCCTCGCAAACGGCTGCTCTCTTGAGGAGAGCCTCTTCACAGCAAAACCTCCCCCCCCAATGCCCACCTGCTCTCGCACGGAATACGTCAACGCATGCTTCTGTTTTGATATTGGAGCTCGTGTTTATACTCGAGAGATAAGGGATCTGTGCGAATTTTTAGGGAGGACCTCGCGTCGACAGCGGGCTACCCGTTTTCTTCTTGTGTCTCGCCACGAGGCGTATTGACGGTGGATTGTAGGAGCGTAGATGTCTGGATGCCAGTTATTGAATTCAGGAGACGATAGAAACACGTTATTACAAAACACACATGCATTATAATATTAAAGTAAATCGTATTCCTCTCAGGCAGGAGTACTGATAATGATCGAACTTGCGCCCTACTTCGCGCAGACCGATTACACGGAGGGTATTCGAGTCACACACTGCACATATGATACAGGGTGATTCTCCAGCGACGCCTGTCAAAGAGGTGCCGCCTGATACCCTGTGGCGAGGACAACTCCCCGCGTCCCTCCATGAGGCGTATTGCCGTCCCCCGCGAGTAATATCATGTGATTTTTTAACACAACAGCGAATCGGTCAGGCTATATGAATTAAGAACAATGCAGGGCGTAGTGAAGAAAAGAAAGACAAATTATTCCGTAAAATAGAGCCTTAAAGTCTATCATATGGTAATTGCATTATATTTTTAAAAATGTAATTTTTAGATTTTTGATTAATTGTTTATGACAATATTAGCCATGGATTAAATTCATTCACATAGATCCATCCTTTATGATTAAAAAAAAAGACACAAGTCTATACCTTCAATAATTTAGGTCATTAAAATTAATTTCTGTAGGCGGGTTTCGTAAAAATCACCGAAAGCAGGGAACTTTGAAGATTTGTATTTTGTAAACAATTTCGAATCTGCAAAAATGAGAACTTAACTCTCCCTAATTTCATATGGACTACCATATATTTCAATATCATGAAAATCCGAGACATCGAGGATTTTAGAAAAGTATCATATCTGCTTCTATCTTCCACGCTGAACGCAATGCACTCCAAGCTCCCTTTGATGTGTGGAAGAAAACTGACAACGGTCGGCTCAGGCCATGTGCCTTCGTCGGCATTCACGAGTTGGGTCGCATGCGCCGAGTCACCACGAAAAACACGTCCACACTAGTATATGCGTTCACGCTCACCCTTTCTGACGTAGAAGCATGCGGGTGTAGCTACCGTTTCACCTGTCCACATTAGAATATTCGTGCGCGCACTGCCTGCTCAGCGTATACTCATTCAGGTCTGGACCCGGATTTATCCCACCATAGGTACCGCTTGCCTGCCTCGGTGCTCCTTTTCTCAACGTTTTCTGACTCGCTCCCGTTCCATCTCGCTCTCACCTTTGCAGAACAAGAGTGAGCCAGAAGTGGTGGGGATAGCACTAAGCTTCTGGCATGTATAGGCCAAACCGAGCTGTCAGCGTAGAAATACAAACATCAGAATAGGTGTGCCTTAGCTCCGAAAAAATTCAGGAGCTTTATTGGTCAGAACATTGATTCTTTCTCGATAGCTTCATCTCGTATTGGTCTACATATAGCTTCGTCACGCACACAACTACCACGCTAGCAATAAGAATAAATAACAGCCACACGGCTATGTTCAGACGGAGCCGAGCAGCATTCCCGTTACCCCACCATACCCTTCGGTAGCCAAGGAACTCCAACTGACAAATCCACGATCGTCAGATGGTGGTGGCTGATTTCTCCTCGATCAGTGTTCGTGAAAACGAATCGACCGGCCAATATATCTGAATACGTCCTTAGGATAAAGAAACAATGAAAGATGAACAATTATGCGAAGCCCAAGATGAAAGGCCTTCGAATAAACAAAGGAAACTAATAAATACCCAAAGCTAAATAGAATTTTAGATTTAGGGTAAACACACCCTCCCCCAAACCCCGTGTCGATCGGCCACTGGAACCATTTGGAAGTATATTATTTCATTTAAATAATGTCCATCTCTGCATAGAACCGTAAAGAATTATAAAAAAATCAAGGAGTCAACTGTTGACCGATTTGGAGAATATACAATAGTCGGAAGAATAATAATAAAAGCAATAATTGCAAATAATTGGTGTAACTTTCACATTCTGAAAATATGATATCAGTAAATCAATATTTCCAGTATTAGTAAAAAAGTTCCAATCTCTCTTTTTTTATTTTAAATAATGTAGCCATATAATTATAACATAAATTTGACAGCGATTTCAAGCGATGTATGTGTTACAGTAAAAACGTTAATTTAGTAAATGTATACAGTTCCCAGCAGTTCATGTATGCCTAAAATGCATATAACCTAACCTACAATCGTCCAAAAATACATACATTGACTGTATCACGCTTTTACTGTGGCACATGTATCCAGCTAACGCTTCAGTTTTGCTATGATTCCACGTTGGCAGTCCTCCCGAGTAGGCGCCATCTCGTATCCACTAGCTGAACTAAATTTGTCACGTGACTTGCTCTGTATTATCGCCAATATGGCGGAACTCGTATTTGGGAATGCAGTCACGGAAATACATTATTTGCCCTTATATGAGCAGATTTTGGGCTGGGTGAGGTCTCATTCGAATGAGGAAGGTTCAGTGCAGCGCGCTCAAGTCATCGCTTGAGTCACAAAATTCTTTTAGTGACCTAAAAGTACTTGGATTCTTGCGCGTGTATTTTGTCGACTTTTGCTTTACTTTCAACACTCATATTATTAGATATCAACACAATCTCGTCGAACCATGACTTGAGCGCGCTGCACTGAACCTTCCTCTTTCGAATGAGACCTCGCCCAGCCCAAAATTCGCTCATATAAGGACGAATAATGTATTCTACAAAACCCATGTTTCGGGCCAGATTGTGTAGGTATACAGAGCACTGCATTACCCGTGTCTACCCCCTTAAGGGGTCATATACGTTTCTTGGCGCTAAAACGTGGTCAATGTTTGGGAGTAATTCAGGGATAAACTATTAGTCCGATTAGTTTATTTCTTTTTGTGTTTTATAGGTATACGTTTATAGATTATAAAACAGGTATGATAATTCCGAAATTTTTAAAAATGTGGCGTCCGCGAGCACTGGCGTAGAACATGTTTTCGTGCGCCGCCCAAAACGGTGGGCATGATTCAGCCCGTACGAGTGTTCTGAAATAAAAATCACCGATTTTTTAACAATCTGTGGGATCATAGTTATCGTGTGACGTCGCCATTTTTTCGAGAAAAAAAAAATTGCGGAAATGGTAGCACTTTGAAGAAAAGGGTCGTGATTTTCGCTATAAAACTCGTACGTTTTTGTTTGTTATTAAAAAATGGTTCAATTTAATTGAAAAAGCTCGACGTCACATGATAACGAATCTTATGTAGAATATGTGTATAAATGATGAAGTTACTCGGATGAACGGTGAGGCAGTTATCGTGCCCACCGTTTTGAAAAATGCTGTTTGGAGAAAAACGCGTTTAAAGTTTTAGAAGAGTTTTAATTTTGTGATACATTGAAATTTTGTAACTAACCCCTAATCAGCGATGCCTGCACCATAAAGGTGACCTTCCTCTGCAATTTGAGCCACCTCTGCTTGCAATCTACCTTGTCTCCGATGAACTCTGCCCTCTTTTGTGACTTGCTGCGTTCTCAGTTCGCCCGTTGAGATACGCTGTGCGGCGGCCTCCTGGCACATATAGTGCGCTGCATTTCCAATCGTGATGCTCAATGTTTGTAGTGTCTTCAGAAGCGACATATGGCCTTCATTGAACATCCCTGTTGCAATATATGTGGCGAATTGAACAATTATAGGGCCGCTATATGCCTCCTTTGGAGCAACTTTCCATATTAGAGCGTTCAAACTCTCATTCGTGTTTTGGGTGAAACTCCCGACACACTTTCGAAGCAAATCACTGCTGCTTAGAGCTTCGTACACAGGACGAATAGCGTCTTGCACAATCTGATGAAGAGGAGGCTTATGCCTGTATTCATCCAAGTTATTCGTCGCATACGCTCGTTGCCACGAGCACCACGACTCTTCTCCGGCTGGACAGAAATGAAATGATTTGTCATCACTTGAAATTTGTGCCAAAAAGTTGCCCAAACAGCATCGTTAATTTCTTCGACAGAATAACTGTGCCTCCTAATAGCTAGACCGTAATAAGTCTGCAATTCGTCCATCAATTTGCCTGTGAGTATGCCTCTTCCTCCGAGCCCTTTATTATTTTTCTTCAGTGCACGAAGATACGTTCCCATTCGTTTCTGCACATGGCCCACGCATTCTTTTTTAGAAACGGGAGTATTGTATGGGTCTGTTTGCAGGATACCATTAAATGATTTGCTATCACCGTCACCGATATAGTATAAATATTTAACACCGTGCAATTCAAGCGATCGCTGAAACATTTCCTGCATTCCGTCCACCTCCATTTTTCCCGCACCCCTTCATGATTTGCCGAACACTCGTGCCCTCCTTCATTCCAATCCTCATATTCGGCACAAAGTGTATGCCAGCAAGCCTCAGACCATTGACGAGCTCAAGGCAAACATTCGTGCCGAAATCATCGCTGTACCGCCCGAGATGCTCGAAAAAGTGATGGAAAACGCAACAAAAAGGGCACATTTTGCTATAGCCAATAAAGGCGGCCACTTGATTGATGTTGTATTTAAAAACTGGTCCAAATAAATTGTAAAGGACCAAATTAAATAAAAATACCTCGTATATGGTAATCGGTTGTTTTTTGTAAAAGTTATTCAATATTCACATACCGACATAAAAGATGGCGCACCCTGTACATTGGACTGTGGCATTCGCATAACAAGACACACCATCAGAATTCGGGACACCTCTTACGTAGTATTGAATGGTACCCACGATGTGATCATTAGTATTCTGACATTCGGATACATTATAATTAGGTACTGCCCAAACAGCATCACGAACATTGAGAACGCGGTTTTTAGAAATTGAAATAGTCATAAGAGCAGGTCTCTATTTTTTTCGCAATCTATTGTATTCTATTATAGCTGATTCTTGTGCCTTTACGGAAGATGGGTCATAATTGATAAGATGCAGTCCTTGTAATGTGGTCACCCGAGAAAGAGCAACGTAAATATGTCCGCAAGTAAATATTGAATTACCTGCTTCTATGACAGCATTCTGCAAGCTTAGTCCTTGACTTTTGTGAATAGTTATACCATAGCTGAGGCAAATCGGAAATTGTTTTCTAATAACGAACGCTCTACCCATTACTTCAAATTTAACACTTGCCCGTTCTATTATATGTTTTTGCCCCGTGGGTAATATAATTTTCAATTTTTCAACGTCATTATCAACACCTCGTGTAACCGAAACAAGTTTAGCAATGGTACCGTTGACAAGACCTGGTGTAACATCAATATTTCTTCTAATCATGATTTGCACTCCTGCTTTAACAATTACGACTCTTGCAAGTCCCGACGTTCGGGAGCTATTATCGTCATTATTATTTAGTACCTTTGACACCTTTTTTTCAAGTACGGTGAACAATTCGTTGTATTATGAGCAATCAAATGAATTTCTTCGGATGGAAATCGACTCAGCATTGCAGCATTCAAAACATCACACTGAACACATGTGGGAAGTAAATACACCGTATTAGATCCCACATTAAGCATGTAATCACTTAATGCCTTTAATCGGTCATAACAATTTGTCGCTTTGAAATTTAATTTCCTTGATTCTAAAAGCTTCGTATCCGAAGCAGTCACTACTCCGGTGCGAATTCTCGGCAAGATCTCTTTGTAAATATTGTCAGCCTGCTGTCGCATGTGTAACGTACCGCTACCTACCGCCATAAATTTTTCCTTATTCTTTCTATATTGATCGTTATTTCCGTTTCAGTATATTTAAATTGTAGTACTAGTATTAAGGACATGTGAAACACGTGCGAGCGTCACGCTATGAAGCGGGAAACAGTGAACTAAACGACGCGCAACGCATGCGCATAACCGTTCATTCAAACAGTGAACACAGTGCCGCGAGTGAACCAAGCGCGCGTGCGCAGACCGCACGATCAACCGGACGCCGAATAATCCGAGGCTAGTGCGCGAGTGGCGCGAACCGGATGCTAATTCTAATTAGTGCGCGAGATCGCGCAGCGAGTGATTGGTGCGGGCTAAGTACCACAAACTAGTATAAATACAGGGCCACCAGCAGCAGAGAGCAGACTTGGTTCTGCCACCGAAGCAGCACCGAGGTCGCTTTCACTAGCCCCTCAGTCTCACAAAGTCTACAAGAAGTTTATCTAAAATCAACATCCTGACTTCCAAACTTCAACCTGCATCCGAGGTCGCTTTAGCTAGCCCCTCAACATCCATACGAGGTCGCTTTTACTAGCCCCTCAACTTCCATGCGAGGTCGTTTTAGCTAGCTCCTCAACACCTATACGAGGTCGCTTTAGCTAGCCCCTCAACTTCCATTCGAGGTCGCTTTTACTAGCCCCTACACCTCATCCTGGAAAGCGTGGGCCAGCTGATAGGCACCAGAAGCATACTACCAATCCGAGGGAAGGAAGCCGCCGAATTCAACTTCCATCTAGGGACGTCCTAACCGGCTACCTGGCTACCATCTGAGATCGCTTTCACTAGCCCTCAGCTACCATCCTAGAAAGCGTGGGCAAGCTGATAGGCAACAGGAAGCAACTACAAATCGAAGAGAAGGAATCCTCTTGAACTCTCAACTTAACATACCAAATAGACCAAGCGTCATTTCTCGTATCACAATCCGACTTCGCGTCGAGACCTTATGTTCAACTAACAATCTAGTACCGCACCTTCATACCGAATCTTTAATATTAATTAGCGCAATATTCTTTATTATCGACTTAGCGTCAAAACCGAAATAATACTCATTATTACCGACCCCACATCGAAACCTAAATCAAACGATATTCTTTAAATACCGACCGATACGTCGTAACGCAATTACTTTACGTTCAATTATATTAATTTATAATCATAGTTCTCACGACTCCGTGTCGTATTATATGTTCTATTTCGACCTATCGTCAAAACAATTTTTGAATAAACTATTTTTGTTACCTATCGTTAAAAAGAAGGACTCTCGTTTCGTGAAATTCATTTCTTTATCGCACGCCACCCGAACCAATCCCACAATTCTACGGGTAAACCGCTCTACTTGTGGAATCTCCTGTAATTAACGGCAACGTCTCGTTCGAGAACGTTACACATGTTTATTGTCAATTCGTCATAGCTAAACAAGGCAGGCCATAAATTATAAGAACCTAATCCTCCAACATTTTTCTCCATACTCTTATTGGATAATTGAATCAAAGCAGGTTCTTCGTGAACAGGAGGAAGTTGTAGTAAGTCACCAAATAGCAGTATAGGCTTTTTTTCGAACCAAGCATCATGGGAATCTGTAGTATAAAATATTTCTGTAAGTCGCAAATGTACGTACAGGAAAGTTACGTTAGAAACCATCGAAATTTCATCGATGATTACTAAAGCAACATTTTTGAGTTTATCTCGGACAATTTGAAGAGCTGCATCGCTAAGTTGCCTATACTGGGCTGTATGCCCATGTTCTACAGGTAATTGAAATAATCGGTGTATGGTAAGACCTTCCATATTAAAAGCTGCGATTACAGTAGGAGCAGTTACTGCTGTGTCTTTTCCGATAATCTGCTTGATCCAGTGTCTGATAGTTTTTATTAAAAAACTTTTCCCAGTGCCACCTTCTCCACTCACATAAAGCCTGTGAATGTTATCGTTAGACGTCAAGGACTTAATAACTGTATCAAATATCCGCTTCTGATCATGGTTCAATTCCGAAATCATTTTCTGAAGATCACCACAGTCAAATTTGTTTCCCGCCTCTTTAAAATCTTTCATGGCACCAACAGTTTTAACGGGGACACACTCTAATGGGTAATCGCCTTGATCATTTTCTTCTTGTTCTACAGTATTCAACACGTTCTTTTCAATTTCTTCCTTCATATCAGACTTGGAAATTAAGTGAACGCGGCGGCCGATTTTCAGAGGCAACGCCTCCTTTCTCCCGCGGCCCATAGGGTCGCTTGGAGCACCTCAGGCCCGTACCATATAAACCGCGCGTGGCGCGTTGACAAAATAAAAACGCATCGACAATCGTGCTCTCTGGGACGATGTAGAAACCTATTGATACAATGTCGCCTCAATGCGCCACGCGCGGTTCATATGGTACGGGCCTGAGGCGCTCCAAGCACCTTGGCCGCCGCGGGGGCCAAGACGCGTGACGGGAGAAAGGAGGCGCTGCCTCTGAAAATCGGCCGCCACGTTCACTTAATTCCCAAGCTTGCTTTATAAGATCACGCGCTTCTTGAATATCCGTTATTCGTTCGTGATACTGAACTGCTTCTGTCAATTGCGATTGTAGCGACAAAAAAGCTTCCGCATATATGTTAAATCCATTTTTCAATTCGTCGGTGTTTCTCCAAGGTTGGAATAATAATAATAATTAGAAATAATAATTCTCAGGTTGGGTTGGAACATTGTACTTATAATGATTGATAAGATACCCTCTTTGCCTTCCTTTCAAAAACAAAGATGCACGGATTTCATAATATTTAATTTTTAGACGGTCTAATTTTTGTAACGTCATAACATATAGTAAAATCGTACAGATGCATAGATTCTAATTCCTTAGGTCTGTTAGGATAGTAATCATCTATGAGGAATGGACAAAATATGTCTGTGGATTCACCTTCCAGATCCTCAATCTCTTTGCTAGTTTTCAATTTCCTACTTCTCAGTATATTTACATCTAACCATCTAATAGTAGTAATGGAGTCAGTGCTATGCAATGATAATCCTAAAAGAGTATCAGCGCATTCAGGCGCTCCACATTCTCTATGATTTAGCATGCATATTCCAAGGTTGCACAGCAGACTAGCTAATGACTTAGTAGAATTTATTGCTGCCATAGTGTCCGTAGCGTAACTTTTTTTCGGCTTTGACACGTACTTAGTACAGTAGTCATTTAGTCATTTAGTCATTTAGTAGCGACAACGGTGGAGGAAGCGAATTGGCACGTGCCGCAGGTCCCAGGCGCCACCCAGGCTATTCGGCCATCGAGTGTACACACCTTCCGGAGACGGATGGTACCCCCCAGGGCTGACCGCGCCTTCCGGTCTACCATGACCGCTCCGCCTCCATCTTCCTGCACGGCCCGGGAAGGATGGGGGCCTCCTTGCTTCTGCCAGGGAAGGAAAGACTGTGCCACCCAGTCGCGATAACCGCACCGAGCTTCCCTGCACGGCCTGGGAAGACGGGCCTCCTCGATGGGAGGTAATGGCTATGGAGGCCGCCTCCTCATGGCACGCATTAACCCACCAGAATTCTACCCCGTTTCTCGGGTGTGCCACGCTTTTTATAGGCCCGGGCCATCTTGCGTGGCGGACCGTACTCGCGGGGGCGGTCTTCGTCGGGTCGGGCGATCCCTACGTATACACACACCTTGATGTGCAGGAGTTTTATGTGTTGCGCAATCCGCCCCCTCTGACCGTAAGCTCGATTTTACTCGTTGTCCTGGACCGGAAGGCCGGTATCCATCCTCAGCCTCGCTTAAGCACCCGGACAGCGCACATGCGATGCTTTCAGCTTGTGGGGAACTGGATTCGTTACCCGCTTAAAGCTAGCTACGTTCCCACCCACCTAATTTCCATTCCCCTAAGCCCGTGACTCGAGTCCCTGCCCTGACCTACACCCCCCTTGGTAACTTCCCGCGCCTTCGCGAGAAAATCTGTTCCATTAGTTTCCCCCGTCCCTCCTCCTCAACCTACCACAATTTAACCCCCGAGCTAAGCTAACCTAATTCCTGGAAGGGCCCCGGCATCATAAACCCCCCCTCCGGCCCCCCGTCCAGGGTTGAGTTAGAGTATAAGTACGTTGAGGTCCAGTAGCGAGACACGATTCGCCTGGGAGGATCGCGGTCCTTCCCGTACTGTTTCGCAACGGTATGCGTTTATCCGGTGCGCCGGTATTCGCTTTGGCGCTTGGAACGCCGATTCCCTTCCGTCTATTCTTGCGACCTGCCGTCGCGCGGCTCCCCGGGGCAACCACGGGACCGCGATGACGGCAGTCGTTACTTGCTTGCCCGAAGGCTCTCATCCTGCTTTTTTGCCCGAGCGCCTTAATCGTTCCATTGGGCTGCCATCTGGCCCGCCCTGCCTGGCCGCTGCTGTCTTCCTTCCGGGGTCCTTCCTCCAGATGTTCCTGCCTGTAGGGACGGTTCATTGGACGGAAGCGGGAGGGGTGTTTCGCCAAGGTCGGTGTTACCCCCGCTACTTAGTACAGTAACATGTTACCAACCCTGTCTTCTCCCCAATATATTGTATATCTATGTTACCTCTCCAAACCATGAGAACGGCAGCATTAAAATCATTGATACGGACTTCCTATATTGAACGTGAAAGATTATAGAGTCTACCTTTTGTTTTCAATTGTTTTCTGGCACCTATAGAAACAGCCACATCCCTTATTATCAAAGTATCTGTAACTGGACGTGGAAATGAAAATCTACATACTTTACAGAAGGAATTTTGAGTTTTTTTGTTGCGTAGACGGTAACTATTACATTTATGTAATTGATGTGCAATTACACGACTATATAATTCTGACGACACATGCGGTGATGACAATCTGCAAGTGACGTATTTCATAATGAATTGTGCTACATCTTCCTTCGAAGATTTGTCGATTATAGGAGCATCTTCAATCCAAATTAAAAAATGAAAATGTTGTGATCCCCTGCTTTGATATTCTCTGCGCCAAAAGTAATGAGTGACCTTCCCAATCGGATTGTCGGGCGAACAAATGAAATTCAGCACAGCGTGGAATGTATAATCTAAAAATCGAGCAGTTGAAACGGGATCAGAAGCAATTAGTTTGTTCGGGGACATTTTAGCCACTGATGGGCCGTTTACTTCACGAAGATATTTTATTAAATCTGTCCATAGCCACTCACTTGAACTGAGCGTGAGGAACTATGTAGCTAGTCCATAATGGTGTATCATACAGTTCAAATCATTTCTCGGTTTTCGCCAATACTGTGCTGTATTACGTAATCTGGAGAATATAGTGTTCAAGTTCTTTTGTAGCTGATCTTTAGAGAGTTGCTCTAGAAAACCAGCAGCTGTGTATTTTTCACGTGGATTTCCGACGTTCATTTTGTGATAAATTCTAGCGTTCAATTGCCCCATATTGGTATCGTGAAATAAATGAAAAATATATTACATGTTTGGTCTTAATGAATTCATGTTCAGTCAAACGAAGCAATCTTTCTTCATGCTGTCCGTTCACCCCATAAGGATATAAATCTGGGAAACATTTCACATCTAAGTGTTCAGCACGATGGCCCAACGGAATGTCATGAACTTTAAGCATTTGATAGAGTGCGGTAGCAGATTCATTAACCCTGCTGTCATACATTAGATAAATCATAAACTGATCATAATATGAATCAGATTGTGACATTTACGTCAATAATGCACGTTTGTTGTTTTCATCGATATTAAGTGTTTCACCTTCAACGTCCTCGATAGATTCGTTATTATTATGATTGGCAACAACTTCGTCTTGAAATTCTGTATCTGGTAATTTGGCACTCAGCAATAAATCGTGCGATTGCGGTAAAACAATTTCTGGGTATAGAGGATTATTGGCATTTAACCATACTAAGGTCGAGTTCAGATTTATTGGCCGGTGAGTTTCGTGAGGGGTATTCTTCCACCACACCGCTTGCCTGCCTCGGTGCTCCTTTTCTGTACGTTCTCGCTCTCTCTCGGGCTAAGCCTGCTCATCGCGTGGTGGGAATTGGTGTCCGTGAGATACATAACACGCAGCGAAGCATCCCCACCACTTTGAGTACATAGACAGGACATGATTCTCAGCGGTCGTTTCTCGCTTCTTTCTTGCCGCAGGCGAGAGCGAGATGGCACGAGAGCGAGTCAGAGTTCCTCACGAATAAATACGCTCTAGAGTTGGGCAAAAGTTTATCTAAATAAAAATCTCAAATAACGAACAAAAGATAAATAATTTTTATTCGTTATTCGAGGCTCGAATAATCGAAGTTATCTTTATTCGAAGAGCAACGAATAAATAATTTTATTCAATGAGAATTTATTAGACGTATAAAGATAATTTTTTTATTGCATGAGAGTTTATTCGACAAATGAAGATAATTTTTTATTGGATGAGAATTTATTCGACGAATAAAGATAACTTTTTTATTCGATAAGAATTTATTCGACGAATAACGATAATTTTTATTCGAAGGTTTTATTCGAATAAATGCGTCAAATAAATTTTTCAACCATAGCATTTATCTTTTCGAAGTCTGAGAATAAAGCCACGAATAACTTTCGTCAGCGTCGAGCATGTCTTTTCGAGCCTCCAAAGGTCGAGCCCGGCCGAGTGGCGAGCGCCGGACACAAAGGACTGGCGGCGGCGACTTGGGGTCTTGGTGACTCACCAAGTTTCGACGCTGACGAAAGTTATTCGTGGCTTTATTCGAAGGCTTCGAAAAGATAAATGCCACGGATGAGAAATTTATTTGACGCATTTATTCGAATGAAACCTTCGAATAAAAAATTATCGTTATTCGTCGAATAAATTCTCATCGAGTAAAATTATTTATTCGTTGCTCTTCAAATAAAGATAACTTCGGTTATTCGAACCTCGAATAACGAATAAAGATAAAGTATCATTTATTCGATCGTTATTTAAATAATTTTTTATCTAGATAATGCCCAACTCTGGTACGCTCTACGTCTTCACTGATACATTGTATATAGTCGCGCACGTGGATCGAGCTCGAAGAGATAGAGCACATGCACATTTATTCGTCGTTCAATCAGGTCGAATAACGAATAAATTTTTATCCGAATAAATCTGGCTCGAATAACGGTACAGATTTATTCGTGAATAACGAATAATTTTTCGTCGAATAAAATCGTTATTCGTTATTCGCAAATTCTCTTCGCGCGCTGCTCACGAAACCGAACTCACCGGCCAAAAATCTGAACTCGACCTTAAGGGGCTATGCGCACGGCGGCTTTTTGCAGCGATACAGTCGCTGCAGAAGCGCAGCTGAAACAATTGCCAGCGATTAATTCGATGCAAATGCGCGTTCACTCAGTGTTCAGAACGATGGAGCTGCAGTGATGGAGGGGGAACACTTACAGGAAGTGGTGGTAATGGGTGCGTGTGGTTTGTATCGCTGCTGCATCGCGCTGTGCTACGCACGTGTGCAAAGGTAGACGGGCAGCGACTGCATCGCGCTAGCATCGCGACCTCTTTGCGACTGTATCGCGACTGTATCGCTGCAAAAAGTCGCCGTGTGCATAGGCCCTAAGACATCCCATACTTTCTTCAAGTCAACTAACTTTTCCCAAACTATTTTAAAGTTTCTTGGAACGCCCCGCTCCAATATGTATAATTCATGATTTTGATTTAAAGGTTCAGTCGAAAGACAGATTTTTTAAATTTTCTTCTTAAATGTTCTCCCCTTTACTTTTGGAAACATATGTTTATGTGGCATATTTTTACGCATTGCTGTATCCATTCTCATAATCGTTGAAATGGTTTAGCTCTTTGAATGGGAATTCGTTCGTAATCGTTCAACACTACTATTTCTGGAACTGAACGTACATCAAGCTTATTTAGAATACATTTTGGTGGTATGGAATCGTTGCGAATTTTATCGTGACAATATCGGCAAATAAAATGCATGTTACCAACTTTGTATCCAATATAATTTAACAATGTTTGCATTACATTTCCGTTATATGTTCTTTTAGAAATATCAAACTTAAGAACCTCTCTTTTAAAACAGAGTTTCTCGCAGAAAACGCACGGGATGCGTGGTGTGTCCATAGACCGCTTTGTGAAAGCTGTAAATGCTAAATAATATCGAGATATAATCTCTTCTTCGTTCAAGTTTATTTCAGTATTATTTTTGTGCAACGCTTCAGCTTCTTTCCGAGCTTGCAGTGTTATTCGTTCAAGTGTTTCATGGTCACTATCGTTTATTGCTTTGTCTAAATTATGTAATAGGTGTTTATAAATGCTCGCTATTCTGTATATCATTCTCATCAAATGTCGTAAATCCGGATAGTGAGGTGCCAAAATCTCAATGGCTAAAAAATTGGACTTACATAGTTTAGGGTTTATGTAACAACCATGAGAATGGCCAACCTTTTCAGCATGCACTTTATTAGAACGGCTACTGATATGGTTGTTCAACTTATGTACCTTTTTTAATGAGCATTCTAACAATTGTTTGAAGAAATCCTGTAAATTATTCAGAATTTAAACGTCTTTTGTTTTACAAAGATAACTACAATGCCATACTTTTGTCGTCTTCTTCGATTGCAATACAGGCAGAAGGTTTATAGCTTTCCCTTCCGAATTCAGTATGATTGATTCAGAACTGGTGAAAGTATGGTACGAACTTCCCGAAAAATATGATTTTGAAGGAGATGTATGTCCGGATTGTCCACACAAAGCATTAATCCTGTCATCAACTTCTAAACATTCTGCTGCGAGCGTTAAAGAAACTTCCACTTTTTGTTTACAATCTTTCAACTCTTTCCTCATTTCTAAAATGTATTTTTGCCTAATATGAAAACACCATTTTATTATACGCTCAGCTTCCAATCTACTTGCTTTTCCGGACGGCATGCTAATAATTTTTGAAAGTTTTCTAATATAAGTTTCTTTGTTATTTTTGGTTGCTATATTGTTATTTGTTACAGCTATATAACGACTTTTTTTATTATTTTCTGAGCAGCACGACGTTTTGCTACTTTATTATACTCATCTCCTTTACGTATTTCATCATAATATACCTTCCGCTTTTTGGAGATAACTTCTTTATTTAGCTGATAATTTTTTTGCTTTCAGCAATTCACTTCTTTATTTGCGTCATAATGCACTTTTGCCTTTTTGATTATACCTTCTTTATTTAGCTGATAATAATTTTTTCGCTTTCCGCATTTCACTTCTTTATTTGCGTCATACTGCATTTTTTCTTTTTTATTATACCTTCTTTGTGGGCGTTATAGTATTCATAAATTGAAAGTTTTTTGCCTTTCTCCCTTCTTTTACAATCTATGCCTTTTTTCATATTACACTCCCCTTTCTTTGCTTTATAAACAGCTCTTCTTTTTAAATTAATTTCCTCTTTATGTTTTTTATAATAATTAGACTTGTGTTCTGTCCTATTACATGGTATGTATACATTGGTGATTTTGGACTTCGAAACGAATGGTGGATCTGTCTAAATTATATGTTTTGTATGTGTAGTAACTTCTTTGTCACAAAATGTTCTATACGATTAGTTTGAAACATTTGGATCAAATGTTGTCGCATCAAAGCATGTTTGTACGTTCCTTTGTCTGGTGATATATTGAATAATAACGAGACAGCAAATGCAATCGCAAAAACTCCGCAATCCTGACTGTTAGGTTCAGCTTATACATGTGGAAATTCAATAAATTCTTCGTTAATTGCACCGTCATGTTTGTTCAAAAAAGGGTATAACTTCTCCAGATAAATTTTATGATGACTATGCAACTTCGAGGAATTAAGAAAATCATAAATATAAACTCTTCTTTCATCATGTTTATAGAAACTACAAACCCAATGTCCCCCTGCATTGTTTCCTATTTCTTCGTGTTGGTGCAAAATCTCTATGTGATCCTGATTTTCAGGAACTGATTGAATTGTATCAGGCAATTGAATTCTTCATGTCTTGCGTGGTTTATAATTAGAGTTAGCTTCTAATAATTTATTAAAATATTTGATATGATCATCTGCTAACCATTCGCCTTTAATGATAATTTGCATATTGTGAAAACTGAGTGGTAAGATATTAATAATACTATTAATTATAGACATGACGAATTATACTTTTATTATACATATTTCTAGTTAAATATATATTATTAATATATATTTCTAATTTTCTAGTATACACTATTCTATTGTATACGATAATAAAGCGCGATGCAGCCAGTAAAGATTACTTGCAAAAGCTCAAAACAGCCCAGGGTAGCGCAAAGCAGCTCAGCGAGTGTACTTTATTCTTTTTTTAATACTCCAATCTGTAAGAAACGAAAAATTTGTAATAAACACTAAACTAATATCATATGTATTATTTTATATATAAATAAATGTAAACGTTACTTACCAAATATAATATTTTCTCTTTTGCTTCTCCTACTGACGAAAAGAATTAGATTTCCTTCCAAGGGACTTGGTGCTAAAAAGATACACATTTCAATAAAGAAATAGGTTAGCAAAAATCTACGCAAACTATTATTTTATACATGTAATGAAACAATAACCTATTCGTTTAAAAATATGTTCGTTTCATTATGCGTACACCTTAATTAATAATAATGAAGCACACTTACATGCAAGGAAATCAGGAAGAATTTTCGGACGCCGTGACATGCGTGAGCTCCGGTCGCCCGCTTTGTTTTTTGACATGCCCGTCGGTCAAAGCGAGCCCTCCTCGTACCGAGAAAATATGCCACCGGTCACGTCCCGCCGTGTTTGGGCCATATCTAGAGACGCGGTAGCGTCTCGATGCCACGTACATGTTTCGACACCCTGTATATGTCGACTGTCGCTACCGCTATCATTTACTCGTCGCCTGGGTAATCCAACCTAACTTGAACCTTATTTTATTAATATCTGATCACGCCTGCAATATTTTTTAAATTTAAAAGCATTTTTCTTATGTAAACCGCATATAAGCTTTCTGTTAGAAGCTAGCAAAGGATCGGAGCTGACGGGAAGCTAGGAGCTTTCAAATTCCTACGTTAGCGGCAAAGTTTAAACTATTAACAAAGTTAAACTGTTTTTTCAACATTTCGGGAAGCCCGAAAGATTGATTTCCGATAGAAGAACCTGCTTTACTTCAGCAGATTCCGAAGAATTTCTAAATAGTGCAGCAGTTCAACATGTCAAGGTCGCCACGGCCACCCCGTGGGCTAACGGCCAAGTTGAACGAGTCAATCGTTTCCTACGAGCGATTCTTGCCAAATTATCAAATGAACAGCCCTGGAACACTAAATTGTCCGAGACTCAATTCGTAATAAACAATACGTTTCATTGAACCATAGCGACTACTCCTAGTGTCTTAATGTTCGGTTGTACACACAACGGCTACGCCGACGATGCGCTTAGACGATATTTCCAGGAATCATGTAATGTAGAACTAGACGATGTGAGACAAGAAGCTAGGGAAAGAGCGATACAGAGTACCGATAAAACACAAGCGTACAATAAAGCCGCGTACGACAAGCGGCATAAGGAGCTTCGAATTTACAAGGCAGGAGACTTTGTAATGATAAAAAACGTAGTCTGCACACCTCGTGTAAACCAGAAGCTACTGCCAAAATTCAAGGGTCCTTATGTAGTCAAAAAAGCTCTCGACAACGACAGATATGTAATCGAAGATATTCAAGGATTTCAATTGGGTGTCCAACCCTTCTCTGGCATCCTTAGCTCCGAGCGAATGAAACCTTGGATTAAAGTCGCGGATACCGATAGCGAACCAGAAAATTCCGACAACGAAGCGAGTACGCCCACCCACGATTATGGTTGGGGCGTCCATTCTGTCAGGATGGACGAGCTGTAGGGATCTAATGATTAATGTAGAGCTCTACTTTACCGGCAAAGGAGCTGGTCGACAGGCGATCGCGGAACGGGCCGCGCAGTCGAGTCGACACCGAGCGATCGGAAACAGCAAGTGCGTACGATAACCGAAAAAGAAGTGAATTGTGAACAATATTGGGCACGGGGGAAAAGTGCTTTTGGCTACGCGGGGGGCATACGGCCACCGTGGCGACTTATTTGCGGGCAGCAGAATTGGGTGAAACTGTATAGGGTCCGAAGTACGAGTGTCTAGAGCGCAACGAGGTACCACGTGTAGATCACTTGCTTTCAATAAATGTTTCTTTTGTCACTATCTATATTTTCCGAAGAAAATTATAGATACCCTGTCTCCTCGCCTACAATATTTACAATATGTACAATGTGTATTATTTAAGTTATCATACAGCGTAGGTTTTAAACTAGTCCCTTGAAGTAGGTCAAGGGCCTTTAACTATTATCGCGACAGCAAGCGCGATAAGCGGAATTAAACAATAATTATTAACCGAAGCAGATTTGCGAAGCAGACTAAGGTTCGAGGCACGATCGAAAGTTCTAGCGTGGAGCAAGCAAGGTGCGTAAGCAAAGTGAGATTTAAAAGTTACTTATATGAAGGAAGAGAGTCTCCCTTCCATCGATCGCAGGTTGATGGAAGAGGCAGTGATCGACGCTCCACATGAGTCAGCGCGCCGTTGCCATTGCCTAATTACCGGTGGGCCTGGGAGATGGCGTAAGACTGCAGAATTTTCTAAACACTTTCGAATAAGACCAAATTCAATAAAATCGGTCCACGCATGACAGAGATATCGTAATATCGTCTCATGGATCTGTCGGAAACGGTAAGATTTTTCTTATGATTCCGCTTCAAACAAATGTTGTCGACATAATACGTATACGCGTTACACGCTCACCTTCATCCAAAAAGAAAATAACACATGTTTCGTTCATCATTTGTCGACTCTCCGGATTATTCGGCAGGATCGTCGTCCGTCACTCTATTTAAATATACTATTGAATTTTAAAACTTACTAAGTGTCAATCAATCTTAACCTTACAAGTGTCAAATAATGAAAGTTAGTAGGTAGGGTATGAGAGTTCTGGACCAAAAGTTGGCGAGGGGCGGGGCGGGGGGTAACACGGGTGCGGGGCGAGGCGTGGAGGGGCGGTACCGCGCTCACGGGCGAGATAGGCGAGGGGCGAGGCGGGGAGGGGGTACAGAATTCTAGATGACGGGGATGACGTCACAGGAGCGGGGATTTCAAAATGGCGTCGCGCGCGCAACCGTTTGCCGTACGCGTGTGGGGATCGGTGCGTAGGCGCGAAAGGATGTACCACGGATGCTGTAATTCGACACGGATGACGATTCGAGATTAATTAACCTAAATAGCGCAACCGTCTCACGATCGCCGTGAAAGAATGCAACGTCGCGCTCGTATAAACATCCGCCTACGCAATATAATTCGACGCGTTATCGCGATAACTATTCGAGATCGATTAATCTAAACAGCGCAACCGCCCCGCGAAAGAATGCAACGTCGCGTATAAATATCTGCCAACTAAAATGCTTTTACGCTGTTTCACACGCCCTTATCCCACTTATAATCTCGATAGATGCAAATACTTGAAATGTTATTTCGCAGGGAGAGTGGAAGCTAGGTGAGTAAACCTGACATATTAATATTAAGATTTGTAATTTATTTGACTTAATTATCCCCCTCGATAACATCCTCAGCAAATAAATCAGTTAATAATATATCTACAGGAACTTGCGCAGGGTCAGTTTGAACTGAAATATCGCTAGCCTGAAGCCCCGATACCGCATTCGTAAAAACGGCGTTATAATCAATCCTTTTCGCATTGACGCAGTTTCCACGCTCTTTGGAGCATCGGCACGATACCGCTGATATATATTTGCGTGTACATAATCATCATCAACATCATCATCGTCATCGTCTAATAAATATGTTCGCTGCGCATGTCGATTCAGCCAGAATTGCTCATCCCCGTAGTGACCATCCGGTGGTCCATCGCGTATGGTGTCAGCATTATGAATAACCTTTAAAAAGATGTCACCATCGTGAACACCTTCCGCCTCGTGAAGTTCTCCACCTTGAATATTTTCGGTCTGAACCGCGACATTTCTACACGTCACATACACTTTCGGGCTGGAAGTATTGATGGGTGTCACAGCAGAGGTGATCGTAGCTGTAGCTGGTCGTTTCAAATTCACGAGCAATGACATAATCTGAAACCGATTTTTTCTTATAATTCTCAAAGTTACTAACAGAACGATTCACTAAAATATGATAATGGAAACTGACGGTATTGTTGGATTGTATTTCCCGTGCGCTGAACGACTGACGATATCCTTCAAAAACAATCTCCTTCAAAAGCGGTCTCCTTCAAACCAATTTCACTTGAAGCACTCAACTTATATGTAATCAACTTAGATGTAATAGACTTAGATGCGATAAATTCTTAAAGCGTTTCTCGTAGCAACGTATGTCTTGACCGCTACGGCAGCATTTGAGAACTGAGTTTAAGGTGGCTGCTGCATGATCACGCATACGGAAGTATAGCGCGATAATTATTCAAGTATCGCCCAACGTATTTTGATGATCGAGACCACCGTTACGGGTGTAAACACCCTTATCACGAGTGTGCGAATTCGATACGCATGGTAAGGCATCGAGCCAGCGCGGCATCACATCACCTGATCGAGTCGTTGAGGGTGAGAGAGAAAAAACGCGAGAGCGAAGAAAAGAATTCGGACCGATAACGACTCATGAGTCTCGGCTAGGGTAGATGGTTAGATATTCAATCAGAGCCGCGCAGTCGTTCGGTAAAAATCTTCGCGAGAACACTTGTCAGGCATCATTCTTCCCCTGGGTTTTCGATATCCGGATCATAATCGCATCACGTGGAAGAGTCGCATCAACCACTCGTGCCTGATCGAAGTGATATGAATATTGAATATTGAATATTGAAGTAGAAGAAAAGAGAAGTAAACATGGAGGTATTCATGAACGCGTTCAATGTTCTCTACCAAATGGCAGCGCTTTTACGCACCATTGTGGAACACAGGGACTGGATGGATCGGTGCGACGCGTGCATGCGACTCATCGTCGAGTATCAGTGCGGCGAAGGAGTGTCGGTAACATCGAAGCAGCGTCTGGTGTCGCTGATCGTGCGAATAAAGGCATTACGTACGATCGTGCGGGCACGGTTTTCGCGAGTAGGGCTCAGGGTGTCGGCTCGATCGACGACACCTAAAGTCGTATGGGAAGACGTGGAAACCGCGTTTCGGAATCGTATTTCGACTGGTGCGGTCATCAACGTGGGTTACATCGATCTGCGTCGATTTTTGGGGGGTGCCCGACGAACGGTGCTCTCGCGCGTCACGGACGCTATCAGGAAACATTCTGGTGTGTCCGTGAATACGGTCCTGAACGCGGAGTTTATTTTGTACGAGAATATGGATATGAAAAGTTTCTGTACGCGAAATCGCGTACTGTTCAGGACATCGAACGTGCGCTAGTGGTATTCGAAGCACGTGGTCGCTCCCACGTTAGTGGCGATCAAGGAGTTCCAAGATCGCGATAGTGGATGGGCTCTGAGGGCTGTGCTAAACCTCCTAATAAACATTAATAAGCATAACCCTCTTCGCGCCGGTTGCGACGTACCGCTTCCGCGCGCCGTCGTCCTGAAAAAAGCGGTGGTGAACGTAAAGAGCAGAGACAATGCGTGCGTCTTGTGGTCCGTTGTCGCCAGTTTGTATCCTGCTGCTACGCACGGGGATAGGGTCGCGTCGTACCCACACTACTCGGCGGTGCTTCGCACGGACGATATGACACTTCCCGTGACGCTGGATCAGCTGGCGAAGTTTGAGAGGTTGAACAACGTGTCGGTGAACGTGTACGCGTGGTCCGACGGAAGCTGCGCGCCTTTGCGTTTGACCAAGGACAAGCGAGAGAAACACGCGAACCTGCTACTGGTGCAGGACTCCAAGGAGCCACAACGATACCATTTCGCGTGCATTTGAAGCATGTCGAGGCTGATTTCGAAGCAACTCGGTAACCATAATGGACACGTATTCGTTTGCGAAAGGTGAGTCGAATACGGAATATTTCGATCGATGTATTATTTATTCTTATGTTTATTATTGACGTTGTTATCGTTGTAGATGCCTGAGTTACTTCTACTCGTCCGAGCAATTGACGAAACACACCGTGGACTGTCAACGTATGAACGAGTGCGCCATCGAATTGCCGTCCGCGGAGGAAAGATGGTTGCAGTTGAAGAATTTCAAGAACAAGGAACGAGCGCCATTCGTCGTGTACGTGGACTTCGAGTGCATGCTGAAGGATGTCGAGCCTGCGGAGCGGAGTCACATGTATACGTACCAGCAGCACAGAGCGTACAGCGTAGGATACTACATTCATTGTTCCACCGACGCATCTCTGTGTCGTTATCGCGCGTATCGTCACGAAACCGAGTGCGTGAAATGGTTCGTGCAGAAACTTCGAGACTTTTCTGAGATTGCGTATTCGTGGTTACGGAACGCGAAACCAATGAACTCGTTGACGAGTCAACAGTGGCGTAGTTTTAACGACGCGATCGTGTGTCACGTGTGCGAGCAACCTTTCGTCGACGCGGACGAAAAAGTGCGCGACCATTGCCACTCGACGGGCGAGAACCGAGGCGCGGCTCACGTGACTTGCAACTTGCAGTTTCAGCGATCGTACACGATACCGGTCGTATTCCATAATCTGTCCGGATACGACGCGCATTTCGTGATTAAGGAGTTGGCGTCCGCGTTCGAGGGACAGATCGACTTGCTGCCGGTGACGAAGGAGCGGTACATATCGTTCACCAAGCATGTAAAGGGAATCGACGCCGAGAACAACGATTGGCAGAGGGGGTTGAAGTTTCGTTTCATCGATTCGCTGAAGTTCTTGGCTGCGAGTCTGGAGAAACTCGCTTCGGACCTTGGCAGAGAACGACTCGTGATTCTACGACGCGAGTTCCAACACCTGCCCGATCATCAGTTCAATCTCCTGACCAGGAAGGGCGTCTTCCCGTACGACTACGTGACGTCATACACCAAGCTGAACGATGCGTGTTTACCGTACCGCGAAACGTTCTATAACCGGCTGAACGATAGCGCCGCGTCGGAGACCGATTACGCGCACGCCGCGAACACGTGGAACTCTTTCCGCGTACAGACATTGGGCGAGTACAGCGATTTGTATTTAAAAACGGACGTATTGTTACTCGCCGACGTATTCGAAAGTTTCCGCACCGACTGTATCGCGAGTTATGACTTGGATCCTGCGCATTATTTCACACTTCCACGTTTCACGTGGGACGCGATGCTGAAGTACACGTGCGTACGGTTAGAGCTTCTGACGGACGTGGACATGTTACTGTTCGTGGAGCGTGGCATACGCGGTGGTCTGAGTCAGTGCTCGCACAGGTACGCGAACGCCAATAACAAACACCTGCTTGCAGGGATGTACGACAAGTCGAAGGCGTCGACGTATCTGATGTACTTCGACGTCAACAACTTGTACGGATGGGCGATGTCGCAGGCTATGCCGCAAGGAGGTTTTCGATGGCTGGACGATGCGACAGTGGCCGCGTTAGACGTGTCATCCCTGCCCGACGACGAGGACTCCGAGGGATACCTGTTGGAGGTGGACATCGAATACCCCGAAGAGATTCATGACGCGCACGCCGACCTACCGTTCTGCCCGGGCCGCGAGCACGCGCCACACGGTAAACAGACCAAGCTGCTTGCCACGCTCGACGATAAGGAGCGATACGTCATTCACTATCGCTACCTGAAACAGTGCGTGCGACACGGTTTACGCGTGGCGCCAATTCATCGGGTGTTGCGATTCGATCAGTCGCCTTGGTTGCGCGACTACATTCAATTGAACACCGATTTGAGGACGCGAGCCACGAGTGAATTTCAGAAGACTCTATATAAATTAATGAACAACGCGGTGTACGGGAAAACAATGGAGAATGTGCGGAATCGCGTAGACGTGCGACTGGTGACGCAGTGGGACGGTCGTTACGGCGCGGAAGCGCTGATCGCGAAGCCGAACTTTCACAGTCGTACGATTTTCTCCGAGGAGTTGGTTGCGATTGAAATGCGAAAACTCAAAGTGAAGTTCGACAAGCCGATATACGTGGGGATGAGTGTACTGGACGTATCGAAAGAATGCCTGTACGAGTTCCATTATGCGTATATGCGTGCGAAGTTCGGTGATCGGTGTAAGGTCCTGTACACCGACACCGACAGTTTAATGTATAGCGTGGAATGCGATGATGTATACGAAACGATGAAGCGCGACGTCGACCGATTCGACACGAGTGATTACGCGGTGGACAATCCGTAAGGTATGTCCCGCGTAAACAGGACTCATGAAAGATGAGAACAACGGTGCCTTGATGACCGAGTTCGTCGGATTGAGGTCTAAAATGTACGCGACTAGAACGTTTAACGCTGCAGTGGGGTCTACGAGTGAGACTAAAAAAGTGAAGGATGTGCGGAGACACGTGGTCGCGAACGATATATAATTCGACGATTACATTCGTTGCCTGCACGATCTCACCGAGAAAGCGGTTCGGCAGAACAACATTCGATCGAACCGGCACGATGTGTTTTCCGTGAGCGGGAAAAAGAACGCTCTCAGTCCGTTCGACGATGAGCGGTGTATTTTAGCTGATCGGGTCAGCAACCTTCCGTGGGGGCATTATTGAATCCCCCAGCTCAAGACCCACGAACGCATAGAGCTTGAGCCCGACAAGTCCCTCGAGAATCCGGTTGTATAGTATGTTTGCATATGATTGTATGTTTGCATGTACATATGTTTATACGCTGCGTTGTAAGCGTTTCTTTCTTTTGTTCATACCATTTATCTATTTACGAATATCTAATATATGCATATAGCGTAGAATGGATAAAATTTGTATTTTATACGTGTTAGTATATATGTATATACTTTTCCTTATTTTATTAAGATTAATTGTACGCATATATACGAGAAGAAGGAAAATAATTGAATAAACGGACAATGTATATATTTATATGTATTTATTTATTTCAGTAACATAGAGCGCGTTTATGGTCGCGAATCATAGAATATCCTTGTCGCGTATCCACGAGTTCCGCGACGAATCGAACCCGTGCCACTTAACGTACACCTGATTTCCTTTGCGACGAATAATCTTCTCAACCAGACAGACGTCCGGATTCGCGACCGAGTGCAGTTCGTAGTCGTAGAATCCACCCGAGATCGGTTCTCCCGCGGAATCGCGTAGAATGTACGTCACCGAGTACGTTCGTTGTACGGTTACGATTTCGAACACCTCGGTTGACCAATTCGGAGTGTAATCCTTCGCGAAGAGGGTCTTGACATTGCCCACGCGTACCTTGTCACTGACGTTGAATTTCGCGCGCCATCGAACCCCGAAGATTATTCGGCTCAAGCTCGATGCGTTCGTGGGCCTTGAGCTGGGGGATTCGATAATGTCCCCACGGAAGGCTGCTGACCCGATCGGCTAAAATACACCGCTCATCGTCGAACGGACTGAGAGCGTTCTTTTCCCCACTCACGGAAAACACATAGTGCCGGTTTGATCGAATGTTGTTCTGCCGAACCGCTTTCTCGGTGAGATCGTGCAGGCAACGAATGTAATCGTCGAATTGTATATCGTTCGCGACCACGTGTCTCCGCACACCCTTCACTTTTTTAGTCTCACTCGTAGACCCCACTGCAGCGTTAAACGTTCTAGTCGCGTACATTTTAGACCTCAATCCGACGAACTCGGTCATCAAGGCACCGTTGTTCTCATCTTTCATGAGTCCTGTTTACGCGGGACATACCTTACGGATTGTCCACCGCGTAATCACTCGTGTCGAATCGGTCGACGTCGCGCTTCATCGTTTCGTATACATCATCGCATTCCACGCTATACATTAAACTGTCGGTGTCGGTGTACAGGACCTTACACCGATCACCGAACTTCGCACGCATATACGCATAATGGAACTCGTACAGGCATTCTTTCGATACGTCCAGTACACTCATCCCCACGTATATCGGCTTGTCGAACTTCACTTTGAGTTTTCGCATTTCAATCGCAACCAACTCCTCGGAGAAAATCGTACGACTGTGAAAGTTCGACTTCGCGATCAGCGCTTCCGCGCCGTAACGACCGTCCCACTGCGTCACCAGTCGCACGTCTACGCGATTCCGCACATTCTCCATTGTTTTCCCGTACACCGCGTTGTTCATTAATTTATATAGAGTCTTCTGAAATTCACTCGTGGCTCGCGTCCTCAAATCGGTGTTCAATTGAATGTAGTCGCGCAACCAAGGCGACTGATCGAATCGCAACACCCGATGAATTGGCGCCACGCGTAAACCGTGTCGCACGCACTGTTTCAGGTAGCGATAGTGAATGACGTATCGCTCCTTATCGTCGAGCGTGGCAAGCAGCTTGGTCTGTTTACCGTGTGGCGCGTGCTCGCGGCCCGGGCAGAACGGTAGGTCGGCGTGCGCGTCATGAATCTCTTCGGGGTATTCGATGTCCACCTCCAACAGGTATCCCTCGGAGTCCTCGTCGTCGGGCAGGGATGACACGTCTAACGCGGCCACTGTCGCATCGTCCAGCCATCGAAAACCTCCTTGCGGCATAGCCTGCGACATCGCCCATCCGTACAAGTTGTTGACGTCGAAGTACATCAGATACGTCGACGCCTTCGACTTGTCGTACATCCCTGCAAGCAGGTGTTTGTTATTGGCGTTCGCGTACCTGTGCGAGCACTGACTCAGACCACCGCGTATGCCACGCTCCACGAACAGTAACATGTCCACGTCCGTCAGAAGCTCTAACCGTACGCACGTGTACTTCAGCATCGCGTCCCACGTGAAACGTGGAAGTGTGAAATAATGCGCAGGATCCAAGTCATAACTCGCGATACAGTCGGTGCGGAAACTTTCGAATACGTCGGCGAGTAACAATACGTCCGTTTTTAAATACAAATCGCTGTACTCGCCCAATGTCTGTACGCGGAAAGAGTTCCACGTGTTCGCGGCGTGCGCGTAATCGGTCTCCGACGCGGCGCTATCGTTCAGCCGGTTATAGAACGTTTCGCGGTACGGTAAACACGCATCGTTCAGCTTGGTGTATGACGTCACGTAGTCGTACGGGAAGACGCCCTTCCTGGTCAGGAGATTGAACTGATGATCGGGCAGGTGTTGGAACTCGCGTCGTAGAATCACGAGTCGTTCTCTGCCAAGGTCCGAAGCGAGTTTCTCCAGACTCGCAGCCAAGAACTTCAGCGAATCGATGAAACGAAACTTCAACCCCCTCTGCCAATCGTTGTTCTCGGCGTCGATTCCCTTTACATGCTTGGTGAACGATATGTACCGCTCCTTCGTCACCGGCAGCAAGTCGATCTGTCCCTCGAACGCGGACGCCAACTCCTTAATCACGAAATGCGCGTCGTATCCGGACAGATTATGGAATACGACCGGTATCGTGTACGATCGCTGAAACTGCAAGTTGCAAGTCACGTGAGCCGCGCCTCGGTTCTCGCCCGTCGAGTGGCAATGGTCGCGCACTTTTTCGTCCGCGTCGACGAAAGGTTGCTCGCACACGTGACACACGATCGCGTCGTTAAAACTACGCCACTGTTGACTCGTCAACGAGTTCATTGGTTTCGCGTTCCGTAACCACGAATACGCAATCTCAGAAAAGTCTCGAAGTTTCTGCACGAACCATTTCACGCACTCGGTTTCGTGACGATACGCGCGATAACGACACAGAGATGCGTCGGTGAAACAATGAATGTAGTATCCTACGCTGTACGCTCTGTGCTGCTGGTACGTATACATGTGACTCCGCTCCGCAGGCTCGACATCCTTCAGCATGCACTCGAAGTCCACGTACACGACGAATGGCGCTCGTTCCTTGTTCTTGAAATTCTTCAACTGCAACCATCTTTCCTCCGCGGACGGCAATTCGATGGCGCACTCGTTCATACGTTGACAGTCCACGGTGTGTTTCGTCAATTGCTCGGACGAGTAGAAGTAACTCAGGCATCTACAACGATAACAACGTCAATAATAAACATAAGAATAAATAATACATCGATCGAAATATTCCGTATTCGACTCACCTTTCGCAAACGAATACGTGTCCATTATGGTTACCGAGTTGCTTCGAAATCAGCCTCGACATGCTTCAAATGCACGCGAAATGGTATCGTTGTGGCTCCTTGGAGTCCTGCACCAGTAGCAGGTTCGCGTGTTTCTCTCGCTTGTCCTTGGTCAAACGCAGAGGCGCGCAGCTTCCGTCGGACCACGCGTACACGTTCACCGACACGTTGTTCAACCTCTCAAACTTCGCCAGCTGATCCAGCGTCACGGGAAGTGTCATATCGTCCGTGCGAAGCACCGCCGAGTAGTGTGGGTACGACGCGACCCTATCCCCGTGCGTAGCAGCAGGATACAAACTGGCGACAACGGACCACAAGACGCACGCATTGTCTCTGCTCTTTACGTTCACCACCGCTTTTTTCAGGACGACGGCGCGCGGAAGCGGTACGTCGCAACCGGCGCGAAGAGGGTTATGCTTATTAATGTTTATTAGGAGGTTTAGCACAGCCCTCAGAGCCCATCCACTATCGCGATCTTGGAACTCCTTGATCGCCACTAACGTGGGAGCGACCACGTGCTTCGAATACCACTAGCGCACGTTCGATGTCCTGAACAGTACGCGATTTCGCGTACAGAAACTTTTCATATCCATATTCTCGTACAAAATAAACTCCGCGTTCAGGACCGTATTCACGGACACACCAGAATGTTTCCTGATAGCGTCCGTGACGCGCGAGAGCACCGTTCGTCGGGCACCCCCCAAAAATCGACGCAGATCGATGTAACCCACGTTGATGACCGCACCAGTCGAAATACGATTCCGAAACGCGGTTTCCACGTCTTCCCATACGACTTTAGGTGTCGTCGATCGAGCCGACACCCTGAGCCCTACTCGCGAAAACCGTGCCCGCACGATCGTACGTAATGCCTTTATTCGCACGATCAGCGACACCAGACGCTGCTTCGATGTTACCGACACTCCTTCGCCGCACTGATACTCGACGATGAGTCGCATGCACGCGTCGCACCGATCCATCCAGTCCCTGTGTTCCACAATGGTGCGTAAAAGCGCTGCCATTTGGTAGAGAACATTGAACGCGTTCATGAATACCTCCATGTTTACTTCTCTTTTCTTCTACTTCAATATTCAATATTCAATATTCATATCACTTCGATCAGGCACGAGTGGTTGATGCGACTCTTCCACGTGATGCGATTATGATCCGGATATCGAAAACCCAGGGGAAGAATGATGCCTGACAAGTGTTCTCGCGAAGATTTTTACCGAACGACTGCGCGGCTCTGATTGAATATCTAACCATCTACCCTAGCCGAGACTCATGAGTCGTTATCGGTCCGAATTCTTTTCTTCGCTCTCGCGTTTTTTCTCTCTCACCCTCAACGACTCGATCAGGTGATGTGATGCCGCGCTGGCTCGATGCGTTACCATGCGTATCGAATTCGCACACTCGTGATAAGGGTGTTTACACCCGTCACGGTGGTCTCGATCATCAAAATACGTTGGGCGATACTTGAATAATTATCGCGCTATACTTCCGTATGCGTGATCATGCAGCAGCCACCTTAAACTCAGTTCTCAAATGCTGCCGTAGCGGTCAAGACATACGTTGCTACGAGAAACGTTTTAAGAATTTATCGCATCTAAGTCTATTACATCTAAGTTGATTACATATAAGTTGAGTGCTTCAAGTGAAATTGGTTTGAAGGAGACCGCTTTTGAAGGAGATTGTTTTTGAAGGATATCGTCAGTCGTTCAGCGCACGGGAAATACAATCCAACAATACCGTCAGTTTCCATTATCATATTTTAGTGAATCGTTCTGTTAGTAACTTTGAGAATTATAAGAAAAAATCGGTTTCAGATTATGTCATTGCCCGTGAATTTGAAACGTCCAGCTACAGCTACGATCACCTCTGCTGTGACACCCATCCATACTTCCAGCCCGAAAGTGTATGTGACGTGTAGAAATGTCGCGGTTCAGACCGAAAATATTCAAGGTGGAGAACTTCACGAGGCGGAAGGTGTTCACGATGGTGACATCTTTTTAAAGGTTATTCATAATGCTGACACCATACGCGATGGACCACCGGATGGTCACTACGGGGATGAGCAATTCTGGCTGAATCGACATGCGCAGCGAACATATTTATTAGACGATGACGATGATGATGTTGATGATGATTATGTACACGCAAATATATATCAGCGGTATCGTGCCGATGCTCCAAAGAGCGTGGAAACTGCGTCAATGCGAAAAGGATTGATTATAACGCCGTTTTTACGAATGCGGTATCGGGGCTTCAGGCTAGCGATATTTCAGTTCAAACTGACCCTGCGCAAGTTCCTGTAGATATATTATTAACTGATTTATTTGCTGAGGATGTTATCGAGGGGGATAATTAAGTCAAATAAATTACAAATCTTAATATTAATATGTCAGGTTTACTCACCTAGCTTCCACTCTCCCTGCGAAATAACATTTCAAGTATTTGCATCTATCGAGATTATAAGTGGGATAAGGGCGTGTGAAACAGCGTAAAAGCATTTTAGTTGGCAGATATTTATACGCGACGTTGCATTCTTTCGCGGGGCGGTTGCGCTGTTTAGATTAATCGATCTCGAATAGTTATCGCGATAACGCGTCGAATTATATTGCGTAGGCGGATGTTTATACGAGCGCGACGTTGCATTCTTTCACGGCGATCGTGAGACGGTTGCGCTATTTAGGTTAATTAATCTCGAATCGTCATCCGTGTCGAATTACAGCATCCGTGGTACATCCTTTCGCGCCTACGCACCGATCCCCACACGCGTACGGCAAACGGTTGCGCGCGCGACGCCATTTTGAAATCCCCGCTCCTGTGACGTCATTCACCTCTCCCACGAACTCGGTACCCCCCTCCCCGGCCAGCCCCGCGCCCGTTGTACCCCCCGCCACGACTCACCTCCCGCCGGCATTTGGTCCAGAACTCTCATACCCAAAATACTAAAGTTATCCAAATTAGAAATGTTAGGAGTTTTTATAATAAATAGGAGACTGAATTATTGTCTCAATTAACAAGGTAAGAATCCAAAAATTTTTAATAGATTTCTTATACAGGGTGTCCGCGGGAAGACTGAACAGCTGGATATCTCCTAAAGTATTGGAGATCAAAAAATAAAAAAAATATGGAATCGCATGGTTCGAGGGGGCCAATTTATTAGCGCAGACGAATTTTTTCTTTGATTATTATTTTAAAAGATACGACTTTTACATAAGGAGTACAAATAGCTTGTGTCAAAGTAGTCCGATTTGCATGACATTTGGCATGATTTTCATCAGAAAAACATAAGGAATCCATTGGCGTCACGTCCCTTTCGATGCGATGAAGAAAAGAATTTCTTAATATGCTGTAATGGATATTTCACCCTCGACTGCGGGGGCTCGACCTCGATTCGCTACGTCCGGCCCAGGATTCATACTTTTTTCCGGAAAATGCCATAAAATTCGGTGGGGCACCGCTGGGGGGTTGTCCTCGCCACGGGGTACCAGGCCGCATCTTTCGACGGGCGTAGATCCAGATTCACCCTGTATCATATGTGCAGTGTGTGACTCGAGTACCCTCCGTGTAATCGATCTGCGCGAAGTAGGGCGCAAGTTCGATTATTATCAGTACTCCTACCCGAGAGGAATACGATTTACTTTAATATTATAGTGCATGTGTGTTTTGTAATAAAGTGTTTCTATCGTCTCCTGAATTCAATAACTGGCATCCAAACATCTACGCTCCTACAATCCACCGTCAACACGCCTCGTGGAGAGACACAAGAAGAGAACGGGTAGCCCGCTGTCGACGCGAGGTCCTCCCTAAAAATTCACACAGATCCTTTATCTCTCGAGTATGAACACCAGCTCCTATATCAAAACAGAAGCATGCGTTGACGTATTCCGTGCGATAGCAGGTGGGCATTGGGGGGGGGGGGGAGGTTTTGCTGTGAAGAGGCTCTCCTCAAGTGAGCAGCCGTTTGCGAGGGATGCAAATCCGATTGGTCCTAATACAATCTGCCCCCTATGGCTGAAATTTGGTCTAGCAACTTTCACACCTCCTAACTCTAACCAATCGAACTTGCATCCCTCCCAAAAGAACCGGCCATCCGAGCGTAGGAGCAAGTGCGAAATAAAAGTAACGGTGCGCTTCTCGATACCGCAGATGTACCTACCTAAGTATCATTTCTGACGGAAAAGTATTGTCCAGCCTTTGGGCCTGCCATTCCCGGCGTAGACCTTTGGCAGGTAGGTATCTGTTTCAATAGGCAAGGCCACCCGCGGCGCCAGCAAGACCGTCCCCGGTCCTTGCTATTCCATCGGGTTTTCTTCCAAGGAAAATCAATAAATTTGGAAGCGCAATATCTTCAAAACCAGTGGAAATAAAGTGTATACATTATAGCTTATTGAATTTGTCTTGGAACGCGCTACCAAGAAAACGCGCTACCACTTCAAAAAAAATAGTTCCATTTAAAAAACCGAACTTGAAAATCGTATCTCTTAAAATAATAATCGAAGAAAAAATTCGTCTACGCTATTAAATTGGCCCCCTCGAACCATGCGATTCGATATTTTTTTTATTTTTTTATCTCCAATACTTTAGGAGATATCCAGCTGTTCATTCTTCCCGCGGACACCCTGTATAAAGTCACAGACTTGGAAATTTTCCGGAGAAGGTTCGACAGAGAAGCATCTTCTTTCGCATAAGTTTCTGGAAATTTGTACCATGCATGTACAAAATAATATATTGTAACAAATTGCATTGCATTTAAATTGCCAGATATTTTTATAGCAGCAATTTAGAGTTTTTATATAAAGCTTATAGAAATAAAGGGGACGCACATGCTTGGAGGTTGTCCGAAGAAGATTAGATAGACAGAGCATCTTGTTTCGCACAAGTTTCTGGGAATTTGTCAAATAAGATAAATCGACAAAAATTTGTCAAAAGACATAGCATAAATAATTTAAAAATTTATGGCGGACTGCTTGCAATGTAGAGCAAAGTCACATTAGTGAAGAAAGTACGTTGAAAACACATCTCCCTTGATGCTTTTCAATCTTTTCTGAAAGACATTCGTAATACTTTAATAAAATCCACACTAGTTGCTTCGCTATTCAGTAATTTTAATAGTTTCTCATTACTTCAATTCACCAAGAAAAATATTGAATCTCTTTTTTCATTTTCGCATACTTCAATTCACCAATAAAAATATTGAATCTCTTTTTTCATTTTCGCAAAATTACCATTAGCATTTATTAAATTTCCTGCAACAAGACTTCCTACCATATAATTTCACCTCCTTCGGACACACTATGTAGTGTGTACACTCACTATAACAAAAGGCCACTTTATTTCTATATAATTTCTATACAGGGTGTCCCAGAACTGAGGGACATCCCGGAACATGCAATATCCTGATGCAAAAAGACATCGAAATGTCCTTAACCGTTTTGGGTTCCGGGGTTTCGTTTTCGAGATATGAAGAAAAAACCCCGACCAATCAGAGCGCGAGCCTTTCGCTGGATCTCCCGCGCTAGCGGGGCCGCGTGCCGGGCCGCGCTACGACTACGAACAAGCAAGGCGGCATGCATCGAAGAAAATTGCGTAGAATGGCAAATGAAAAGGCGTAACAAAAAATCTAACCTTTTGCCATGGTTTGTTTGCCATTTAAAGTGAATAATGAATAAAGGATAAATGGATGAAAATCATGTGTAACGTAAAAAGACGAATACACATTTGTTTTTTTTTTTTAGAAGAATCGAAAATAATAATTATTTGGAGTGAGGGGATAAGGAACACGTAAATTTCCTTTTTTTAATAACGTACAAACGAAAAGGTAATGCAACAGGGAACGAACGAAAAGTGATCGTAGTTGGTTAGTGTGATAAAAATCCGTAGTTCAATAACGGCCAACACTGTTGTTGATAATGAATAGGTCCATGTAAAAACTGCGAAGAAAAATTTACGTACGGAAATTTGGAGAATTATCGGCGGAAACAACTAAAACTCACCCTTTCGAAAATTCACCTGCAGCTTGAAAACTTGTGACACTAGCTCATTGAACCGATCCTGGTCATCGACAGACGCGCCGAGTGCACAGCTGATCTCAGGTACACGCCACCATCCAAAGTTAAGGGTCGCAACGTCAAGTGCGTTCGGGATAATGTACCAAATATTCCCTTCACTGCACGTCTACTAACACTGATCACTTAAATTATTTTTCATGGAACGTGTTGTTCCTACGTTAGAAAAATTGGTGGAAATGAATTTTTACTTGGCGTTCGGAGTCGTGGGTATTCCCGCGTAAATCCTCACACTGCAGCACTTGTGTCCCCGTTCTTCGTGGGGTACACCCAGAACATCGCGTAACACTCTTGAGCAGAGAACATTTCTGCGACGTGATTGCTTGCTGACTGACAAGATTTTTTCCAAGCGATTTCTTCTACACCCAAATAGTTTCTCTCGTTCCGTTATGAGTTGACCCCCACCAGGCCAAGAGGCTTCAGGTAAAAAGAAGCCAGCACATTTTCGAAACACACGTGCTATGCAGAAATACAACCAACGGATTATCGTGCACTTTTACAAAAGGCCGCGTTCCGTCCTTTGACTGCCAATGTACCCATTGCTTCGAGGTAGGCAGCAGACACCACGTGTTTCGGTTCAAAAGGGTCCGAAGAGAAGAGAAACAGAAAGTCATCGAGTTGCTATAAAGAAAAAAATCCTGCTTCCTGTTTCCCTTTTCTGATCCCCCAGTTCACGTCTGCTACGAGGCGGAACCAACTAAGCCATAAATTACCCAAAACTGTGCGTAGTCCTGCCTGCTTCGTCCTACCTTCAAATTAAAGACGGATCCCTTATCTCTCGAGTATAAACACGCGCTCGAATTTCAAAACAAAATCACGCGTCGACGTATTCCGTGCGAGAGACGGTGGGCTTTAAGTCCGATTGGCCCTAATCTAACCAATCTGCCCTGCATCTCCAAAACGGCCACTGTCCTGAAGAGGCCCTCTTCACAGCAATATCTCCTCCCCAAGGCCCACAGACGCGCCTGTCGATGACCAGGATCGGTTCAGTGACCTAGTGTCACAGGTTTTCAAGCTGCAGGTGAATTTTCGAAAGGGTGAGTTTTAGTTACATTATTGGCGACTATTATTTTTTAAATTTAACGCAGGCTATGGCCTATTTCCGGCGATAATTCTCCAAATTTCCGTACGTAAATTTTTCTTCGCAGTTTTTACATGGACCTATTCATTATCAACAACAGTTTTGGCCGTTATTGAACTACGGATTTTTATCACAATAACCAACTACGATCACTTTTCGTTCGTTCCCTGTTGCATTACCTTTTCGTTTGTACGTTACTAAAAAAGGAAATTTACGTGTTCCTTATCCTCTCACTCCAAATAATTATTATTTTCGATTCTTCTAAAAAAAAACCAACTGTGTATTCATCTTTTTACGTTACACATGATTTTGATCCATTTATCCTTTATTCATTATTCACTTTAAATGGCAAACAAACCATGGCAAAAGGTTACATTTTTTTGTTACGTCTTTTTCATTTGCCATTCTACGCAATTTTCTTCGATGCATGCCGCCTTGCTTGTTCGTAGTCGTAGCGCGGCCCAGCGCGCGGCCCTGCTAGCGCGGGAGCTCCAGCGAAAGGCTCGCGCTATGGTTGGTCGGAGTTTTTTCTGAATATCTCGAAAACGAAACCCCGGATCCCAAAACGGTTAAGGACTTTTCGATGTCTTTTTGCATCAGGATATTGCATGTTCCGGGATGTCCCTCAATTCTGGGACACTCTGTATAGAAATTATATAGAAATAAAGTGACCTTTTGTTATAGTGAGTGTACACACTACATAATGTGTCCGAAGGAGGTGAAATCATATGGTAGGAAGTCTTGTTGCAGGAAATTTAATAAATGCTAATGGTAGTTTTGCGAAAATAAAAAAAGAGATTCAATATTTTTATTGGTGAATTGAAATATTATTAATGAGAAACTAGTAAAATTACTGAATAGCGTAGCCACTACTGTGGATTTTATTAAAGTATTACGAATGTCTTTCACAAAAGATTGAAAAGCATCAAGGGAGATGTGTTTTCAACGTACTTTCTTCACTAATGTGACTTTGCTCTACATTGCAAGCAGTCCGCCATAATTTTCTTAATTCTTTATGCTATGTCTTTTGACAAATTTTGTCGATTTATCTTACTTGACAAATTTCCAGAAACTTGTGCGAAACATTTTTTTCCTGCAACAAGACTTTCTGGTTGAAACATTTAATTTTCCTGCAACAAGACTTTCTGCCATACGCTCTCACCTTCTTCGGATACATTTTGTAGTCTCTAGACTTACTATAGAAAAATGCCACTCTATTTCTATATTAGTTCTACGTTAAGTTCTAACTGAAATAACAAAAATGTGGACTTTATATATATATATATATACGGATAATCGAACCAGAAGATTATGCGGTGTGATCAATGTCACAGAAAAAAATTTATTGGAACATAGTACTATTAGTATTGTTATTATTATATTAATTAAACAATTTTATTCAGCTTCGGTCCTCTGTTTCCTTCTTGTATGCTTGCTTTATATCTGAAAATTCAAATTTAAACCAATTCCATTAATCCAATTGTCATGAAGCTTTGCAGGCATGCGTAGTTTGGATGACTATACAATATATTAAAAACAAATAACCCCGAGAGGATGAACAAATTATCCAGTCATCAATTAATAATATAATAATAATTTATAATATTAAAAATTATCTGAAGTCATTCCCTATGCAAATTATCTTTGTAAAAAGAAGTGAGATCCCTATAAAAAACTTCAAAAAAAAAGTAAAAAAATTACGTCAAGTACATGAAATCAAATAAATCACAAAAAATTGAAGACAATAATTACTCAATAAAAAAAAGATGTGAAATCAAAATGAGCTGCAAGTACATAAAAGTGCTTTCAGTCAAAGACTTGGCGTGGACAGGCAAGGTATTCCCGGATCATCAATACCCATACCTTCCCTCTCGCGGGCTTTCAGATAATTTGTCAATTTAAAACTCTGATAATATTGTAACCTCGCGCCGTGGAGGTTATCTCGCGGGTCGAGAGAAAGAGGCAAGGTGAACTGTTTAACGGGTATTTATTCGTATGACTAGAGTACAAGGAAGCCCGGCCAGGTCTGTGCTGGCTAACAGTGTTTTCGGAACTTAGTCTAACGCGGGGACTAGCGGCTAGTCGGCGGCGGAACGCGAATGGCGCGTCGCGGTCGCGGCGCGAGATTCGGTGCGAGTCGGCGGCTGAGAGAGGAGTGGAGGGTAGTGGTCGTTCTGGTGCCCTGGCTGTTAACTCCACCAATGGCCCTGACCGTGAAACCTTGAGCCCGCTCGCCCGGTGGGTAAAACCCGTGGGCAAAACGGAGGCTATGGGATGTCCTCCGGAACAGACTAAGTTTGACCCTAAGATTGACAGCGGATATCGACCTGCGTCCAGAAGTCGGCGAACTCGCGTTACTCTGGGAGCCGTGGAGGTAGGGGAAGCCAAAAGTACGTAGTGATACACCTTGTGATACAAGAGATCGCTGGGAGAACACTGACCGTTCGCCTGTAACGCTCGTGGCAGACTCTGCCTGACGGGCCCGTCGCGCTGGCTTATATGCGGGGCCGTGCGTACTTCGCGAGCGAGCGCGCCGCTCGGCGCGCAGACATCTCGCGGCCGCGCTCGGTAGCGGCGGGCCGCGCCAGGCGCGCGTGATGGGGGGAAGATTCGCGTCCCACCGATACAACTCGTTACAATATGAGTACACTTTTATTATTTTGTGTTTTTAAATAATTCTTAGTCATCAACACCTTGACGTTGCCTCGCCACGTCAAGTATTTGACTGAAAGCACCTTTATGTATTTGCAGCTAATTTTGATTTCACATCTTTTTTATGTTGTAATTATTATTATCTTTTATTTTTTGTGATTTATTTGATTTCATGTACTTGGCGTAATTTTTTTAGTTTTTTGAAGTTTTTTATGGATTCTTCTTTACCCCCGCCTTTTGATTACGCTTTCAGCCTTATTTATTCGGTCCGGATCTTACATACAGTTAAATACTCATATAGTATGAAAATACCATTTCGGCTTTTTGTCGAATGGGCCTTCGTTTTCGAGATATTGTAATTTAAAGTTTGGTAACGCGTCCGAGCTAGACGTAGGCGCGGAGGTCTCCATAAGATTTCTTATAAAAGTTGTGATATCATTGCTAAAAGTGTTCTGAGTAAGTAGAAATACAAGTAGGACCATCAGTGTCTGTTGTGCATTACTATCTGGCCCTTTTAGCGCGTCGGGGGGGGGGGGGCGTTAAATATCGGATTCGATGGCGACGCCGCCGACACATGGCGCGAAGCGCCGCATTCCGACCGATGAGGAAGGAAAGGAGAATATTTCATCGGAAGCCAAACTGATACCTAGGCAGCAAAAGACGCCCAAGCTGCACTCATTGCAGCTAGACAAGTTTTACAAGCAGCTGCAAAGGAAAAGAACTGCAGCCCCAAATCACAGGTTAGACCTAACCTGAGTGTGGCCCGCAAGCATTGGCCGTCGTCTACCGCAGTAACGCCCCAACAGATGGCGGGCACGCAGCACTTGAGCACTTCGTGCGAAGAAGTTTGGGAGCTGCCCAAGAAAACTAGCAAGATCAACGACAAATCCATAGAGACAACAACACCTGAGATAGCAAAAAATAGACGAAGAATCAATGAACATTGAAGGCAACGAACAAGTAGGTGAGCCATCTAGTAGTGGTAAAAGAAGTCGCTGAAACAACCTCCAATATACACTGTGAACACAAATATTAATTCCTTAATTAAGAATATCCTAAGACTGAATGTGCCCAAGGCTGCGTTCCATGTAAAGGAAGTCGGCGCAGGTAATCATATTGTGCAAGTCGACGGCGCAGAAAACTACGCATCAATTGTGGACATGCTACTTGTTACGAAGACGCAATTCTTCACATACACTCCTCAGGAAAAGAAGCCCAAGTTGGTCGTCCTAAAAGAAATCAGAGGCGACTTTAATGAAGAATACATCAAACAGAAGGTCTTGGACCTGAAGCTCCCGGAACTAGAGATAATCAATCTAACAAAATTTGTTTTCAACAAGGCTCAACCGGAGAGGTACCACCACCTCCTCCAGTTGACACATAATAGCAAGACGGCGGATCTATTCAAGGTGAAGTCATTGGCATACCAAAAAATTAGCTGGGAGAATCTCAGGAAGCCTAGAGTTTTCCAGTGTAAGAAGTGTTAAAGGATCGGCCACGCCGGTAAGAATTGCCGCTTACAATATATATGTGTTAATTGTGCTGAAACACATGAGCCCGATGTCTGTCGCATCAAGAAGGACGACGATAGATCCCAACAGAAATGTGCCAATTGCGGACAGGATGGCCACCCCGCCTCGTACAAGGGGTGCACATACATCAAATGCGCATTGGAGCAAAAAAGAAATGCCTCGTCAGTGAAGAGGCAGACTACGCTACGCAGGATTAACAACATTTCTGCCTCAATCACGGAGAACATCACCTATGCACAAGCGGCAGCGGGCCCGAGATCACATGGCTACTCCTCAGCAAGGCAGGAACCGAAGCTTACTCCAACAGGACAGAACGTTGCAGAGACGGTATCACTACATGATCGACTCCAACATGGGGGCAGACAGCAGGTGTCCAGCCCTCCGGCCTGGGTAGCAGACCTTAAAAACGAACTAGCGTCGCTTGTAACAACTCAATTTAGAACATTAGTTGCGCAGGTAGCTGAGAACACACAGAAAATCGACTATATTCTTAGCACCATGCACAAAGAGAAAAAAATGTCCGTACAGGTAAATATTAACAAACAGTTAAGAATTGCAGCTATCAATGTTAATTCATTGATAGCGAACTATCGTAGATTAGAATTATTGCAGTTCCTCAACTCGCATAATCATGATGTAATCTTTCTATCTGAAACTATGCTAAGTAGCACGCACGTATTATCGTTTAAAGACTACGAACTTGTTAGAAGGGACCGACCGAATTCAATTTAAGGAGGCGGCACAGCGATCCTGATTAGGAAGGGATTGGCATTTGAAGAAGTGGATTACCCATCATCAGCCTCCAATGAAATATTAGAATACGCTATCGCCAAAGTCAACATGAATAGCAACAAGAAACCGTATCTGATTAGTGTTTATGCAAGGAACGATCATAGGAGATTATTTGGTGACGAAATCAACGACCTATTTCAGAGGCTTGAGGTTGGGTGATAACTCTAATTATTATGTAATGGCCGGTGACCTCAAAGCCAGGCGCAAAGCATGGGGTGACCGGGCAGAAAATCAACGGGGCAAATATATGCGTCAATGGGAGAGCGAGCAGGACGTAATTAATTATACCGGCCTTCCCCACTTTCAAGCCGGCTCAGACGTTTCCCGACATCTGCCTGGCTGACTCCAGATTAAGCTGGCACAACGACTTGAATGGTAAGGCTAGGACACTCCCATATGACAGTGATCACACGGCGTTGTCCCTTGTCTTCGAGGCACATGGTGATTCCTTTCCTTTAGCTAACCCGGCAACACTAAAGCACGCATATAACTATAAAGCCACAAAATGGTGCAAGTTTACAAAGAAGTTGTCAGAGTCATACGTGAACCTGGTACCGTTCGACAATAACCTGATGGTAACAGAAATCGATGCACACTTACAAAGTATCACCAATGCAATTCTCTGTTGTATCTCTAGTACGGTCCCCACATATAATCGGGCTAACAGCGTGAATAAGTACCTAAACCATAGAATAAAAAAGCTACAGAAAGATAAGTGCTACATAGCATCCCTGTTGCATAAGCTCCACATATTAGATCCACATTCGCAGCTTTTGATAACGAAAAAGGCCAAGGCCACCTAAAAAAATTAACTAATGCCCTGCAGCGTGAATTCAAAACTGTCATAGAGAAATATTAGACCAATATACTTACAAATATCGATTACAGAAAATTCGACAGTTTCTTTCCAAAGGTCAATTCAATATTCAGACCCAGACAATTTGACGGCATCAAAGACATACACATTGACTCTGGCAACACCCCTATTCTCGTTAGAAGTGGATGCAATCTGCAAAATTTACCTAAAGTAGAAAACAGTTACGTTTTTTCTGAAAACGCCGACAAACTTAACGTCATTGGAGCTCACTATGAATCTATAGGCTCGCCTCGATATCTTAACAATAACACTAGGCTAAAAGAATTGTTCGACGCCTCGGTGGATTTACTGAAAAGAGAGTTTAATGACGATAGAGATCAAAACGTAACGCTTGTTCAGTTTAGTGCGGTGAATATGGCTGTCTGTCCTTCCATGACAGATGGCGCTGTATACCCATTCTGTAGCCCCGAGGAGGTTAACTACACGCTGAAACATCTTCCCAACAAGACTTCGAGCGGGATTTATGGAATCCCCTCGATAGTATTAAAGCATCTACCGGCTAAAATAATAGTAGATCTAACAGTTTTATTTAACAATGCTTTTAATAGGTGCTACTTCCCTAAATCATGGAAGTGTGCTAGGATGCTTCCCATTCTAAAAAAGGGCAAAAACCCGTGTGATCGTGCCAGTTACCGTCCAATTAGTCTAACCCGTGCCTGAGTAAAGTGTATGAGGCAAACATAAATGAAAAATTATTAGAACACTGCATCCCAAATAAGGTGATCCCCGATAGCCAGCTTGGTTTTAAACATCGGCACTCCACTACTCATGCCATTCACAAGATATTAGCCGACGTTAATGCGCTCGTCGACAGGAGTCAGTTGGTGGGCACCGCCCTACTCGATGTCGAGAAGGCGTTTGACTCGGTTTGGCTTAATGGCCTGTTGTATAAACTCCAACAGAAAATGTTCACGCAATTGATGATATTCCTCGTGTGGGACATGGTCCGAGATAAGTCATTCATTACTTGGGATGGAAAAAATGCATCTTCGCAGAAATTCAAAATAGAGGAGGGCCTTCAACAGGGCACTGTTACTCCCCAATTCTTTTTAGTATTTTCATAAGCAACCTAGATTATTTAGTTTTGGCGAACCAGGATGCCCCTCCTTTCTCATGTTTGCGGACGATATCGTGGTACACTTGGCGGGCAACAGAGTAAACGCTGTCCGAAACGGTTTGGAGGTAGCGGTTGAAAAAATAACCCGATACTTTATGTCGTGGAACCTTCGAATCAACCCGAACAAATGCGAGACTATCCTACTTCGGAAACCATTAGTCAAGGTTACTTCTAAAGCTAAAGCTGGAAGCAAGGATTTTAGTATCTCAGCATTAGTCTCGGGCACTGGCGAGAGAATTACTGTACCTCACAAAAAGGTTGTCAAGTATTTGAGGGTTCATATTGACTATCTGCTCAAAGGTAGCAGGTATACGGACATACAGCTGGAAAAGGCAAACAGGGCATTCTTGGCCAATAGTAGAGCATTTCGTAATAAATATTTGTCACCAAAGGCAAAGACCATCCTGTATATGCTTTTGATTAGACCAGCAATGTTCAAGGTCGCTCCCGCGGGAGGTTGGGGTTCTCCAACTCTCGTCCGCGTTATTAGGGATACCGCGCGACGCTAACCGCGAAGAAGCTAGCCCGGCTTGCCCGTCATAGCAGCCTTCTTAGCGTCGCGCGGTCTCCTTGACAACGGAAGGCACGCTGCGCGAGAGGAAGATTGGAAGGGGAAGCAGGCGCGTGAGGGGCCTCTACGCTGGACAGCGCTAGGTTAGACCAGTCATCACATACGCGGCACCCATATCGTGGAATTTTAGCCACACCACCGGGGAAAAAATGAGATGCCTGGAATGCAAGTGCTTGAGGGCCTGTTTGGGAATGTACAGGTCACAATCCTCGGACTGGCAGCATTTTGTTAGAAATAAAACGCTTTATGACAACGCCGAAATACCGCGGATTGACCTGTTCACCCTCAGACTCACCAAAGACTATTATGGTATGCTCCCGTCTATTGACAACGAATATACAAAAGCCATCTCTGGGCAGGATGATATTGATACTCCCAGACAGCTGACGACCGGGTACTCGGCCCCACAAACATTCATGTTCTGCGATAAGATGGGTCTGATCCAGGATAGCAACAATGTCCCACTCATTTATCACTGGCGCCGTAACAAGGCCAACAAACGCATCGCGGTTGATCAAAGCAGAAATATTTACGATAGAGACAAGTATAGATACTCTACCACAACACCGAGTAGAGACTACTACGACTTTACAGACTGAATTTTAAAAAGTACTGGTGGTTGAACGACGCCTGTGTTGATATGGCGGAGCTCTCTGCCCGCCGGCAGATGGGAGCGACCGGTCTAGCCCGTTGTTCCTTTTTCTTTTCTTCTGTTAGATAGATGTATCCTGCAACAGCCCTGATCACCCCCCCCCCTCCTCGGGGCATTCCTTGTACATAGATTTTAGTATTAAGTTAGTTGTAAGCCTTAGACTATAAGCCTTTTCTCGTTCCACCTCCCCTAGAGAGGTATAGGGGTTTTTCTGGTCATTATTCTCCCCACGTTTATACTAGTGCTGTGGCATATAAGGATTACATTGTACCTGAGACATGTTTATTATTCCTAGGGACAGCTAAGCACCAAAGATTGCCTGACTGTAAGTTTCATATGCGATGAACAACGCAGTCATTACGTGATATTATATGGTAGTTTTTTGTATGTTTTTGACACCAATGATTATATGCGAGTACTATATGTCTTTCAATAAACACTTTTTCAAAAGAAAAGTTCCGTGGACACAACAGTAGAGCGTCAGATTGTCACGTGGGCGGTCGGGGTTCAAGTTCCCCACAACTCATACATACTCCTTTTTTTAACAATTTTTCCTGTGGAAATATATTTTGTGGACAGTACGTATCATATAGTACGTTACATATTACTCTACGCAAAATTTAAGGTTAATTAAAAATGTATTTATAACATAACATATTATTCTAATCGCCGTTTCCGGTCGTGGGCGTGACAGTTGTGAGTGAGTGAGTGCGTGGTGTTCGCGGGTGAAGGAAAGTCTGGTTAGGAGGTAGAGGAGAGGGTGGAGTGTGAGTGTGGAAGGTGAGGGTGACGTGAGGAAGGTATAGGGATAAGGGGAAGAGGGCTGGGATAGAGGGTGGCTGGAGAATAGAAGAATTAAGGTTTGGAGGTTAAGTGGCATAGGTAGGAGAAAGATGGCGCGAAAAAGGCAGCTGAAAGGCAAGTGGGGACATCTGTGTGTGAGGATAAGAGGTGGAAGAGTTGGCAGAAAGGCGGGAGGTTTGAAAGGCGATAAAAGGAATTTGGATAATGAACAAAGGGAAGGCAGGTTCGGAAGGAGGGGGTAGTGGAGCAGGAAGGCAAATGGAGGGAAAGAGAGGTGAAGAGGCGAGAGAAGGGAGGAAAGGGGGAGAAAAAGGAAAAGGGAAGACGAAGAATGAGGAAAGGTATAGGAAGGATAGTGTAAGTAGTGTAGGGAGCAGCGTAGGGAGTTTAGATAGCTACTGGGGGAAAAGGAGGGAGAGGGAGGAGGAGTTACGGGGGGTGGAGGACGAGGGAAGGGGAGGATTTAAGAAGAGCGTGAAAACAACGAGATCGCTGGGGGGGGGGAGGGAGAAGGAGGAGAGGAAGCAAGAGAACGGGAGGATGGAAGGGATGGAAGGTATAATAAGGGAGTTGGTGGGGGAGATAAGGGAATTGAGGGAGGAGGTGAGAAAGGAGAGAGAGAAAAGAAGAAGAACGGAGGAGGATTAGAGAGGGGAAAGGAGTAAATGGGAGGAATGGATGAAAGAGGAGAAGATAAGGAGGGAAGGTATGGAGGAAAGGTTGGAGAGATGGGAGGAAAGAGATAGGAGGATGGAGGAGGTGATGGAGAAGGTAGAGAGCTGGGAAAAGGAAGGACGAGGCGGTAAGGGAGTGGTGGATGAAGGGCAAATGGAGGAGTGGAGACTTAGGATGAGAAGAATGGAGGTGAAGCAGGATAAAAAGGAAAGAGAGGTCAGAAGGAGCAATGTGGTGGTAAGGGGATTGGTGATAGAAGAAAGGGAGGTGGGGGAGGAGGTGAAGAAGCTATGGGGCAGGATGGGAGTGGAGGGGGGAGGCATAAAAGAGGTGGTAAGTATAGGAAGAGCGGGAGGGGAAGGCAGCGGAATGGTGCTGGTGAAATTGGCGGGGAGGGAGGAGAAAGTGATGGAAGCGAGGAAAAAACTGAAAGGTGGGAGGGTGAGGATCGATGATAACCTTACGGAGGAGGAGAGGAGGGGAAGGTGGAAGATAGAAAGATAGGCAGAGAGGGAAAGGGAGAGGGGGAAGAAGGTGCAGATTGGGTACATGAAAATGTGGGTAAACGGGAGGATGAAGAAATGGGATGAGGTGGGTGAGAAATGGGTGGAGGAGCAGGGAAACGAAGGGAGTGGGAAAGGGGGAGGAGAGAGGGGTTGAAGCGGTGGCAGGAGATGGCCAGTGGAAGAAGTTATAAAGTGGCTTTCTGGAATGTGGCGGGAGTAAGGAATAAAGATGGCGATTTTTGGAAAGGACTGGAGGAGTGGGAGGTGGTAGTGATGTGTGAAACGTGGATGGAGGAAAGAGATTGGGAATATATAAGGAATAGGCTGCCAAAGGGATATGTGTGGGTGAAACAATGGGCTAAGAGGGAAAATAAAAAGGGGAGGGCAATGGGGGTAAGAAAGGAGGTGAAAACAAGAGACGAGGAAGAAGGGGAGAGGGAGGGGATAATGATGAAGCAGATGAAGATGGCGGTAGAGTGGTGGAGGGTGGTGGGAGTATATGTGAACAAGGATTTACAGGAGAAACTGGAGGAAATAGAGGAGTGGATAGAGGGAAGAGAAGAGGGAATAAGGGTGGTAATAGGGGTGGAATTTAATGCGAGGACAGGAAGGTAAGGGGGAGATATTTCGGGAGAGGAAGAGGGGGAGGAAAGGGGACGAGAAACTAGGAGGTCGAAAGATATGAAGGTGAATGGGAAGGGCAAGAGGTTATGCAAATACCTGGAGGAGAGGAGGTGGGGAATACTGAACGGAAACATAGAGGGGGATGAAGAGGGGGAGTGGACGTATACAGGAGGGAGAGGGAACTCTGTAATAGATTATGTAATAGGGAATGAGGACACGGGGGAAAGAGTGGAGAGGATAGAGGTGAGGGAGAGGGTGGATTCGGATCATCACCCGATGGTCGTGTGGCTGAGGGGAGATGGTAGAGAGGGAGAAAGGAGGGGGAGAATAGGTGAGGGAAGGAGGGCAGGAAGGGGGAATTGGACAGCAGAAGGGAGGGAGGAGTTTATAAGAATGTTTAGGAAGAGAGAGGGGGAAGAAAGAGGAATACAGGAGGAATGGAGGGACCTGAAGGAAAGGATAAAAGGGGTGATAGGGAGGGGGGCTGGGGAGAGAAGGTTGGAAGGGGGGGGTAGTAGTAAGGCTAGGCGGGTTCTGGACCAGGTCCTCTGAGGGGAGCGCGGGGGTGGGAAGAAGTGCGGGCGCGCGGGGAAGTGCGGTGGGGGGAACTTTCGGCGCGGGGACAGCGGGAAGTGGAAGAGTGGTTGCGCGGGCACGAGCCGCGGAGTGGGGGAAGCCATAATCGTGGAGGGGATCAGTCCAGACCGAGCGGCCGCGAAGACCTCTCCAGACCTGGCCCACCGTCAGAAATTTTTCAGAGGGGGGATTGACACACAGCAGAAATTTTTTCATACCTAACCGATGGAGGGAACGACCTTGACCCACCCCCGAAAATTATTCACCCCTGGCCCATCCCCGAAAATTTTTCAGACCTGGGCCACATCGATCTAACGAACCAATATGCAGCAGAATTTTTTCCCAAGCGCAGAGAAATAATAATTTATCAGAAATTGTTTCGGGCGATGTCGGGAAAGATCGACGTTTTACAAATCACATATTCGGGGATGGGAAAGAGACGACACTACATAGTTGTAAAGCTAAATTTGGGGGAGGGAAAGAGACGGCACTACATAGTGGAACAATCGCATGCATTCTAAAGCTAACAGTATCTCAAAATGTTTTTTTCAATCTTAATGTCGCAGCGTATCGCGCGATCTCGCGTAATTTGACTCCTCTGGAGCAGCCGTGCGGGATGATGTCATTTTCACGGCGCGAAGAACAGCGCGAAGAACGCACGAATGAAATATAATACTTTTTCTGGCAGCGTGAAGAACGGCGCGAAGAACGGCGTGAAGAACGAAATATAATATTTTTTAAACGCCGAATCTTAAAAGTATGTGATGAGGAGAGAAGGAGGGTAAATATTTAATTTACCTCTATTTTATAGAGACATAATATAAGTTTAAGAAATATATATTGTTACATAAAATATGAATAATAATAATAATAAAGAATAAGAATATAAAAAGGAATAAAAAAATATAAAATAAAAGAAAAAATATATATAACATAATAATAAAAATAAAAATATAAAAAATAAAAGATAATAAAAAATAAAATGAAAAAATTATTCGGGCGACGGCGGCGGTGTCAGGAGCCCCCCAAACCACTCAGGAAGCTGCAGCGGCAGCGACATCAACAGCCCCCTGCGTGGATCGAGGGGTGGCGATGGTGGCGGCATCAACAACCCCTCGAACCACTCGAGGGGTGACGGCGGCAATCCTCCGAGTGGGCTCGGGGGCAGCGACGACGACGACGGCGATGGCGATGGTGGCTGTGACGGCGATGATGGCTGCGATGGCGATGGTGGCTGTGACGGCGATGATGGCTGCGACGGCGACGGGGGCTGTGACGAAGACGACGTCGCCGGCGGCCACCAGGGTGCCGTATCGCTAGATGATGATGGCGATGATGGGGGCAGCGACGGGGGCCCCGGGGGTGTCATCACCCACCCTGGGTGTGATGGCGGCGGCTGCGGCCTACTGACGTCTATCCAGCGGGGTGACTGTGGTGATGGGAGCAGCGGCCGCCGCAGGGGCCCCATCTGCCGATATGGCACCCATGGGTGCCGTAGCCTTTCCACCATCGCGGAACCAAGCACCAGCCCCGACTGCCGCCGCATCCGCAGATACAATGGTGCGTCCTGAGGCGCGTCCTGGGGTGCGTCCTGGGGCGCGGCCCCCACCAGGAGCTGCGCCAATATCTCCAATTGGCCCGCCAACAGTTCATAATTCTAGAACACAAACGTCGATATAACACGGATACGTTAAACGCAATAAACATCAAACGCACAAAGCAATGCAAAGTATTGCATACCTGCGGAGACGGCAGTGGCGACGGCCAATGGGGCGGTGAGGGAGGCGACGGTGGTGGCGAGTTCTAGAACACAAAAACATCGATATAATATTTGCGACCGCGGGATCGAACTCGATTTCACCGGTTAAATGCGATAAATGTAAAAAAATATTTTAAAGTACATACCTCAGGGTTGTACCCGCACGGCGCATCATCCCACTCCGGCGCAATTCGGAATAAACCCATGTTTGTTGGAGGGAAATGTGTCACAAAAACTACTTAACAATGACTGTTTGCTGTCACGATTGACGAGCAACTGGTCTTGTTGCATCTCCAAGCTCCCGCATGTAGATCCATGCCCAAAGTTGCATAGCTTTGCAAAAGTAAGATACCGTTGTTCTTAACCTTCATTTTCGCTGACCATCCTCTCCTTCACATCTTCTTCGAATTATTCACTGACCACCGTTTCCTTTTTCTTCTTCGCAATCGTCTTATTCCTCTTCTTCTTTGGACACATCAATCGAACCACTTTGATCATGTATTGAACGTGTATTGAACGTGTATCGAACATGTATCGTACCACTTTCAACATCAATCGAATGTGTACGGTACAACTTTCAACGTCTATCGTACCACTCTGAACGTGTATGGTACCACATTGATCGCGCATCGAACCACTTCTACATAATAATTACAACGATCATCTTAATCTAGCGTACATCACATGCAGGAGCTTGGGGATGGGTGAAGAAAAAACATTTCTGCATTAAAAATTGAGTATATTTATTTATCTATGCATTTCTCTCTGGTGTTTAGACCACCAGTTGAATATTTTAAATACATTTTGCAAGGCACAGTGCTTTGCGTGTCTGTCACTGCGCAGAGTATTAACTACATTTAGCTTATTTAGAGATATGATATCCTCGTAGTCAATGTCCAGTGTCTCGATGATCACGTCCGCTCTCGTATTTTCATCGAGGAAATCCGCAAGCCAGTCGCGTTTCTGCAGCCCTTTAACGTATACGATATGGGATGCGTCATCTTCTTCAGCGATCGCATCAGCAACAGCTATTATAATTAGCTGTTTAGCCATACTATATGGAACGTCTCCATCTTCCCACCGTAGTCCATGATGTCTTGCCGCCAACCACCGGATGCTTGATTTGTTAGATTTCGTCAGAAGATATTGCGGCATTGAACTCCCAAACATATAGTGCGAGAGAATTGTACCCTTTCGTAGGACAGCCACTTCCTTGACGACAAATCTTCCATCAACAATGAACCCTTGCAGGTCAACAAATGTCGGTATGGCCATTATCGGTACAATTTAGAGGTCCGCTCGCTTCCAAGATTGACAGGAGAATGCGATCTTTCTCGTAAAGCATCTCGATTTTCACGATGAAATTTTGGAACAAGAGAGGGCGGGCAAGTAGCGTGGCTATTTAATTGATTTTTTCGCACCATGTTTGTCAGTGGATTTTATTCAGCCGACCGATCGTGCAGAAGCAGACAGTAGGCTGTAGTATTTGCAGGCACATTCTCTTTACATTCGAATTCTATGCGCACGTCCACGGTACCATTCTTGATCGACTCATTTTGTCGCGAGCAATCAATCACGACGAGGGGGCCAAATTGTAAAAATTCGGCCACGGTGAATAATGCCTCGCTGCAACTATATCCATAATACGATTTACGGAATTGCGTATACATATGAAACAAGATGGTGTGCATATTCTTGTCAAAGTCCAAGTTCAAGTCATCGTACGGTTAAAATTCTGAGTTGAGAAAAAGTTTTAGATTGATCAGTTTGCAGTTGCCGAGCTCAGTAACATCTTCGCTCATTACATTCTTTCGATTAGTCTGTAGACCAAAGATAACGCATCGCGGCTTCTCCAGCTGCGCAGATGCCTTCACGGCCTACGAATGCTTGGTCGTGCTCTGTAAGAGAGGATACTCGTACAGATCCCACGATTGAAAACAAATGCTTAGGTTTTGTCCACTTTCCAAAGTATGTAGCAACGATAGCTTATGAACGTCGTACAGCGTCACATGAGGCATCCGCCATTGCACTTTATGTAATTCAATTTCTGGTTCCAACATCGCCGATCCTATTAGAGAATTGTTATCGTTGCGCGATCGTATTAAAATCAATTCGTGACGCGCATTAATAATCACACGTTTGTAGCCCTCGTAAAATACCAGGAAATATTTGAGCGGAATGCAAAAATTGAAATGATTGTTCAATATTGGCCCATCGCGTCTTTTCAAGTCCCATCCTGCATTCTCCAAATTTTTGTCTTCGCCAGATGTCAGCGATACATAGTTTTTAAGCTTGCTAGTTATTCCAACGTTTCTGTTGCGGTCAATCTCCACGCCATTCAGCTCGTATCGAATCTCATCAAATAAGAACGCCATACAATTATTTCCCAACGTCACCGTTAATGCATCATTTGGCTTATTTATCGTCAATTGCCCCTCCACGTAGAGGAAACTTTCACACGGCAATGTGTATAAATCCTGATGCTGTATAGGTACTCTTATCTCATCGCTGTATCCAAACGTCGTGTTGACGAATGGGTTGTATGTGTGAGTCTGGAGCTTGACGATGCGATTATCAAACGTCGGCTTCCCTGCAATGCTTAGAATGTCAACCATTTTTCAACTTAAATGCGCACAATGAATCCCAATGATTTCAAAAATGCAATGTTCGCAGCACTGAGCCTCTTCGTTTTAGCGTGATCAGAGCTGTTGTTGTTGTTGTTGTTGCTGCTGCTGTTATTGTTGTTGCAAACAATTTCGTTTGGATGAAACGGGTTTCTGGTGTCGTTCAACACAAGCATCTCTTTCGTTCGCACCACGCGTATTATCGTCGTCGCCGTCGTACGTGTAGACTGATGGTAATCTCTTCACCTTGAAAATCGAGCAACCTTCCGTCTTGATCCACGACGCGTATCGTTAAATCCGTAATGACCCGTGCGGTGATCGGAAGGTAAATAATCTGTGCGGGCGTTTCCGATATCTTATATCCCGGTGGGATCCTCGGAGAAAAATCATGTATCGTATGTACTTGCTTCCCATTGTTGTACGCACCAGCGGTCACGCTACATTCTACGCGAATAATGTTTACGTTCATGATATTAATTGGATCGTCCGATTCGTGCCATCGTCCAGGTTCTAATACTCGATTCGTCGAGAATCCCAGTAGCGATCCAATGTTATTGGACTTTGTGAAGTCTACGGCGAACGAGCAGTATAGCTCGCCATTCATGGTGTTGTTGTTAGAACGCAACACTATTGAATACACGTCGTTGTCACCACTATTGTCGTCATCATTGCCGCCGAGATTTTGAGGATACCGCTCGAGTAATCGCTGCTTCAAATACTTGGCAATAGCATCTAGTTCGTAGGACCCGTGGGGAATCGCAATGTATTCACGAGTGATGTTGTTGTTGGTGTCATAGTTTACGGCGAAGTAGAATTTATCATTACACGAGTCAATGTTCGGTATCGTATGATAAGTTTCAAAGGTTGTTAGACCAAGCTCGTAATCATCGTTGCTCAAATATATGGGTGGAGAGTAGCTTACCACGAGGGTGCTACTCTTGCCGGTTAGAGTGAATGTTAACGACATATTCCGAGCTGTACTGTTCGACTAGTACTGAAACAGAGCGGTGGGGAGCCAATCCTTAAATTTGGTGCCGAACGTCTGTAGAAAGCGTAGACATAGTTGTCAACAGTTGCACTGATTGTACTGCTGATAAGACGTTCTATTTTATTCAATCTTCACAGCATCGTTATCCAGATATTACAACCAATTCCTTAGGCGGTCGAAGATTTTCAAAGCTGTCGAAATATACAGCTCGACACCCTCTTTTCGCGTACGCCACCCAATGAGTCCCTGACCCCTCGACGTTGTCCAAATTTACGATGCCGCTCTCGTTCCGACGTACTCCTCCGGCAGGTAGCGCATTGCGCATAAAAACACCTCTAAAAAATGGAATACGCATACGTTTTGCCAACTCCATCAATTGCGCTTCGGTAGTTACGCCCACAGACATTTTTATTTTCTTTTCCGCGTTTTTTTTTTTCGTTTCGATATTCCCTGTCCGCGCTTGTATGGCGCGAGATACAGTCCGCGACCTTCCATTGAACGGTTATGACGTTTCATTTCCTGCAACTGATGTTGCGCCGCCTTATTATCGTTTACAGCCTTGGCGATCCCCGCCGCTCCACCAGCTAGTGATCCGAGAACACCTAGCAGCGGGAGAAGTGATAATATACCACCTCGTTTTGCCACCGGAAGAATCAGCTTTTGCGGTACTCTCTTTGCAGTCCTTTTGCGAGTTTTTGTATTCATCCCCATTCCGATTTGCGTCTTGGCCTTCATAGCTGCCCAAACAGCTGTAGCAGCCCCTCTTTCGCTCAGAGTCGAGTCTCGCGCAACGATGCGTTTTCGCGCTTTGTCAGCGAGTACGTTATCTGCCGCGTGTCTTTCGCTGAGGTCGTTGCTACGCGAATACGCTATATCGTGTTCGCGACATGCTGCATCCAACGGATTGATACCTCAATCGCCTCTAGCCAATCGTTTTGCCAGACGAGTTCCTGGTCCACAAAACTGATATCCTGGGATATGTAATTCGATAGGTAGCGCGTTTATCGCCCGATTTAACAAACCACAACCTTTCTTTACTCTCGTCGGCGACATTCGCCACAGTTTTCAATCAGTGGTGCTGGACCGTCGATATGCGTTCGCTGCCAAGGGCGATTATAATGTTCCAGACACTGACCATGCTGCAGAACATTAGAATCGGCTTTTATATGCTCGGGGAGTCTGTCCCACAACTGATCAATGTGCCTGCCAAACTCGCGCAGTAGAATAATCTTTGGTATATATTTCAACTGCTCAGAGGTTAGGTCTCGAATATCGCAATTATCCGACAGAACGAGAAGCATTTCGAATACTGAGCTGTTTTGCTTCGGCGCGGGCCTATAAATAGGGCGCGTCACCGCTTCGATGTATCAAAAATCATTTTCGCGGTTCGCAGCGAGGATGCGATTCGTGCGGCAACCTGTGACGATACGCGTGACAAATTTTGACGATAAATCGCAAATGATGTCCTCGAAAACAAGACGCAGACATGGTAGCATGCTGCCAAACACCATACGCTGCCTCATTTGCGGTCCATCAAATTGTGGAAAGTCCAACGTGCTGGTGAGCTTGTTAGAAAGTCCTCACGGCGTCCGCTTCGAGAATGTGTACGTGTATTCCAAATCGTTGCAACAGCAGAAACATCAGTATTTGTAGAATTTATTGATTCCGATAGATGAAATTGGCTACTTCACATTTTCGAATAACAGTGACGTCATCCCACCGAGCGAATCGCTTCCGAATTCCATTTTTATCTTTGATGACGTGGCATGCGACAAGCAAGATACGATAAGGGAATACTTTGCAATGGAGCGCCACTCGAACGTTGACTGCTTCTATCTCTGTCAGACATATGCAAAGATTACCAAATATCTTATACGCGACAATACGAATCTGCTGATTGTGTTTAAGCCGGATGGTACCAACTTGAAACATGTGTGCAACGATCATGTAAACACTGATATGTCTTACGAGGATTTCTGCGCTTTGTGTAGTAATTGTTGGCAGCTGGAGTATGGTTTCGTGGTGATAGACAAGGGTAGCGCGTTGTCCAATGGACGTTACAGAAAGGGATTTAACGAGTTTGCCGTACCGTGAGATGGTCAATCATTGTCAACACGTCGGTGGGAAAGCAGCGTCTGCGGTACAACAATGATTGATATCGATAGTCTGGAGATTAAGGATCGCGAGAGAATAACGAAGGAAATTGCAAGAACCAGCGAAGCCATTCGCAAGAAACATCAGGCTTTGAAGACTGGCAAGATGGACGTAGATATCACGTTGGAGAGATGCTTGAAACCTATTGTCGAACCCTTAAAACATATTGTGCAAAATACCGCAGCAGCAGAAGCTGAAATATCACCGCTGATGGGCACAAGCGTTGAAGGGAATGAAACATTAACACCTGAAACAAAAATCCGGCTGAAATGGAACACATTTCGTAAGAGAAAGAGGTAACCACGCACGTAATCGGATTATTCACTCGTAACCTCTACACCAGTTCAATCGAAGCGAAAACGGCAGAATGTTGCATCAAACGAGTCCTCGGTTCCCCCCCCCCCCCCCCAAAATACATTTCGCAGTGTACAATTGCTCACAACCAATAATGATCATGACGGCGATGATGATGTTTTTGAAACTACTCCCGATGAGTCTTTTGCAACATCCATTAGACAGAAACTCAAACACCCGCTGGACAAGAAACGTTTCGCAGCCATTTGGATTCCCTGGGACAAGAATATATGGATGCAATCATAAGTAGGGATAAGGAAACTGTCACAGACACTGTGTACGGCGTATACTTTGGCGATAGTAGAATTATGCTTGGGGATAAGACATTGTATATGGACAAGGCTGATAATATAATCATCGGCAGTGTAAAATATAGAGGAACGCCCGGCCTTTACGAACTGATTTTCAAGAGCATTCCCGACGAAGGTGTATACACCGATGTCGATGAACAGAAATACAAAAGTATATTGCTGGCGATGAATGCCTACAGGCGCGGTCATTCTGCTCAAAATCCCATATTGGGCAACAAGGGATACAAGTACAAACATGTAATTGCACCGCTACTCCCTCGTGTATCAACCCATAAAGCAGGGAAAGGTCTAACGGCGCTGCGAGTTATGGTGGTAAATGATAACAAGATCGATTACGTGCGCTGGGACGATCCCAACGAGCTTGTGGATCGATACCGTTTGCTGAAAGCGTCGCGTCAGGCGGGCAACAATTCGCATGACCATGAAATTCTGTCGATTATCGAGGAACTCCACGAGGGAGGCTTCATTATAAATAAAACCGCGCACCGATGATACGCACTGTATGCAATGAGATGCCGATCAACAAATTTGGAGTATCGCTCGAGAAGAGTGGCGCAGCTAGAATGAATTATTTCAAATGGAACGGTTTGCTTCGAAATTATATGCGAGACAACGCTCTTTGCGTGACCGGTGCCGACTTTGATGCAAAATCACGCAAGATACGACGCGTAGCTCAAACGGTGGCTGATAGCGATGCCGTCAATAAACTATACGTGGAAAAAAGCATTAAACTTTTGAGAGAGCAGCAGAAAGAATTAGAGAGGAAGCTGATCATGTTTCAAAGAGATATGCTGGCGCTGCAAAACAGCGTTCAAAAGATATCGCCGGCGTCGAATTCTATCCCGCAGCAGCGCTGCGATGGAGAATCATGCGAGACGGTTGAAGTTCTCAACGAGGCGGTTGAACTTGTCAAGAATTTCCTTGGACCGATGGAGCGCACATAATGCACGTACACGGTAATTATCGCATCATTCGTGTCAAAGACACCTCTGCGATCAAACATGCAACCATCATCGAAATCCATCAGTAAAGAAAACCATGGCCACAAAAAGCGGCAACTCGTCGAGGAATTGCATGTTCCAGCTCGAAGACGTTTCCCGCGGAGGCGAGTCATAGTGCACGGATACGATGATCTGTGGCAAGTTGACGTTGTAGAAATGCGTCCATACTCACGATTCAACCAAGGTCACCACTACATACTCACCGTCATCGATGTGCTGAGCAAGTATGCATGGGCGGTACCGTTCAAGACTAAAAGTGACGCTGAGGTGACTAAAGCGTTTGCAAAGATATTTAGAGATCGATATCCGAAAAATTTGCAAACCGATCAAGGAAAAGAATTTTACAACGCCGATGTGCAGAAACTCTTGACAAAGCATGACATTAATCATTATTCGACGTATTCGGTGATGAAGGCCTCCGTCGTAGAACGTTTCAATCGAACTTTGAAGAACAATATGTGGACACTGTTTACGCTCAATGGAACCTACAGATTGACCGATGCGCAATCCCGCCTGCTTGCAGAGTATAACGCGCGAAAACATAGAACCATCAGAATGCGTCCTTGCGATGTTACCCCAGCGATCGCCGATAAGCTGCTGGCCACCGTATACAGCAACATAAAGATCGCTGCTCCAGCGAGATTCAAGTTGAGCGAGTTTGTGCGCGTGAGCAACTTTAAAACCATCTTCGATAAAGGCTACACGCCGAATTAGACAACGGAGGTGTGCGAGATAGCCAAAGAACAGGCAACTAATCCCGCAACGTATCTGCTCCTCGATTCCTGTAAAAAATCTGCTGCCGGAGGATTGTATGAACACGAGCTGCAACGCGTTACCGATCCTGATGTGTACCTAGTGGAAGCAGTATTGCGTAGGAACGGGGATAAGGTATACGTTAAGTGGCTAGGGTTTGATAAATCGCACAATTCTTGGATAAATAAAAATAATGTATTGTAACATAATAATAATACATGGTTCAATAAATACATTGATACATATACATGTGAACAATTTTATTTTTATGCATAATTCCACCATTTATAATGCTTTAATAAATATAATAATTTCTATACATGTGCGAAGAATTTTATATTTTACAATAATTTCTATTTTACAATGGTATATTTTAATGTCCCCAGGGCAGAGTGTCGGTCGAATCGGGTACGATATACCGCTTGTCGTCGTGTGGGCTTAGAGCGATTTTTGATTCCGAAATGGTGTACACCTTGTGCAATTTCGACCGTATGCATGATTGCCTGCGAACCATTTCGATCTCCCTGTGCAAACACTGCGCGTAGTCGTCGAAAGTTATCGTCCTGGCTATGACGTTGGTCTTGACGCCTTTCGCCTTTTTCGTATCTTTTTTACCATCTACGCGGAGTGCATACATTTTCGCTCTAAGCCCTGCAAATTCGGTCATTATCGCGCCGTTATTTTCGTCCTTCATCAACCCCGGAACCTTCTTATTTAAGCGTGGCATATTATATGGATTGCCGATGGGATAATCGAATGTGTCAAATCTATCGATATTGTGTTTCATGGTCTCGTAGATATCTTCGCATTTAATGTGATAAATGAGACTGTCAGTGTCTGTGTATAGAATTTTACAATTTTGAGCGTGCAGGGGAGACGTGTACTCGTGGTGAAATTCATACAAACAAATTTTTGATATGTCCAGAATGCACATACCCACGTATATCGGTTTGTTGAATTTCACCTCGAGTTTTCGCAATTCAACAGTTATTAAATTTTCCGAAAAAACACTTGTGCTGTGGAAATTTGGTTTCGCGATCATTGCCTCCGCGCCATATCGCCCTTCCGAATGTGTTAAAAGTTTTACATCCTCATGATTTCGCACATTTTCCATATTTTTACCGAATACCACGTTGTTCATCAATTTGTATAAATTTTTTTCAAAATCGTTTGTCGCGCTTGTTCTAAACCGTGTATTGAGTTCGATGTAATCGCGGATCCAGGGGGATTGAGCGAATTGAAGCACGCGGTGTATATTTGTAATACGAAGACCGTGACGCGTGCACTGCTGCAGGTTGCGATAATGGATAACGTAACGCTGCTTATCGTATGCCGTCGTGAGTAACTTGTCCTGTCCGCTGCCAGGTGGTTTGGCACGCGTCGGGCAGAACGGTAGATCGGTATGAGCGTCGTGCAGACGGTGTGGATATTCCAGATCTACCTCGAGAATGTATCCCGTGGGCGAATCGGCAGCGATCGAAGACACGTTAAAATTTGCAACATCTTCGAACCATTGAAATTTGGCATGTGGCAGGGGCTGACACATTGCCCACCCATACAAATTATTTACGTCAAAATACATCAAGTACGATGACTGTTCCGATGCGTCGTAAGATGACATGTATTTGTTATTGGCGTGTGCGTATCTTCCGGAACATTGACTTAAACCACCGCGTATACCGCGTTCGACAAACATGACCATATCGACGTCTGTGAACAATTCGAATGTAATTTTGGTATGTTTTAGCAAGGTATCCCACGTGAAACCAGGTAAAGTATAATAATGTGCCGAATCTAATCCATAACTCTTGATTCAATTTTCGCGGAAATTTTCAAAAATATCTGCCAACAACAAGACATCTGATTTCAAATACAAATCGCTGTATTCGCCCAAGGTTCTAATGTCGAAACGCTGCCAGACAGTCTCGGCGTGCGCGTAATCGCTCTCGGATACTGTCTCGCCTGTTAACGAACTGTAGAATGACTCGCGCGGCGGTAAGCAAGAGTCCTGCAGCTTGTTCGCGCAATCAAGGTATTTATACGGAAAGACGCCCTTTCGCGTCAATGAATTGAAATCTTCGGCGGATAATGTTTCAAATTGCGATCGTAAAATTTTTAATTTATCTGCGCTAATAGAAGATGCTAATTTGTCGAGACTGGTATTGAGAAATTTGTACGAATCGATGAATCGCAATTTAATACAATTTCGCGAGTCTGATTCAGCCGTATCTTCAACATTTTTTGTGAATGAAATATATTTTTCTTTAGGTATGGGTAATTCGTCAACGTGACCTTCGAAAGCAGTAGCTATTTCCTCGATAAAGAAATGTGAATCGTAGCCGGATAAATTATGAAAAACGATGGGGATGTAAAACGCATTTTTATAATTTAAATTGCACTCCGAATGTGCTGGGCCTCTAAACCGTCCGGATAGATGGCAATGATCGCGAACTCGTATATCGCTAACCTCGAATGGTTCGTCGCAAATATGGCAGTGTGCTGCATTGCTAAATGCCGTCCGCTGTTCGCTAGTTAAATCCAACATAGGAACATTACTGGTCAGGACGGGTTTGGCAAAGTCTGCAAAATTTTTAAATTCTTCGACGAAACATGAAACACAATCCGCGTCGCGGCGACATCGATACATCGATAGCGATGTATCGTACGAACAATGCATATAATATGCTATGCTGTGCACTTTATGGTGCTGGTACGCGTGTAATTTATTATTACCCCTCCAGCCGTCCTCCGTTTTTTCGATGATGCACTCGAGATCGGCGTACACCACGAAGGGGAGCCGCTCCTTCCTGCCGTGATTGCCGAAGTTGAGCAAGTTGTTGCCTTCGCTGGGCAGCAGAATGTCGCAGTCGTTCTTCTTACTGCAGTCCAGCGAATGAAGCTCCAACTTCTCAGCAGATCCGAAATAGTGCATACATCTGCAAACCCAAAATTTTTTATTTAATTTGTTTCGCGAGACATTTCAACATTTCATAAGTTTGTATACGTACCGATCACAGATGAATTTCTTTTTTCCATGCCTGCTCAATTGCATGCTCACCAGCCTGGACAAGTCCTTGATCAGCACAAAGTGCCCTACATCGCCGTGCCCTTGATTTGGCGTGTACAGCAGGATGACGTGCCGATCCCTCTTTTGGCTGGTGAGGCGCAGTGGGAAGACTGTTGGCCCTTTCTTCCTCTCCGCCTCGAAGCTGTACACGTTGATGGAGACGTTGATCAGCCATTCAAACTTCCCAATCTGCTCCAGAGACATTGGAAATTCAATGCCCCGGAGATTTAATATGGAAGCATATTCGGGGTATCAACTTGGACGGTCAACGTGACTCTCGGCAGGATGAGGAGCGGTGACCACTGCCCAAGCGAAACAGGCGTTGTCCGGGGATTGCACGCTAATCGTCGCCTTCTTCAGCGATATTTCCCGCGGCAACTTGCAGTGACACCCCGCGCGCAGCGGATTGTACTTGTTGACATTGACGGTCAGATTGAGAATCCTCATCAATGCCCATCCGCTGTCGCTTTCCTGGAACTCTTGCAGCGATGCCAGGGTTGGTTCGATGATACATCGTTGGTACCACTCCTGCATATCGGATGTACCCAAGAGTTCACAGTTTCGGGTATTAATGCTTTTACAAACATGCTTGTCACCTGCCACAAATTCGCCGTTGAACACCGTGTTCACTTTGAGGTTTCGACGTTTCCTCAAAGGATCCCGCACATGCTCCAACACATTGACCGCCGTATCCTGGAGGAAGTTGCGCGGTTCGATGTAATTCGAATTTAGCACGGCACCAGTTAATACGCGGCTATCGAACGCAGTGTCTATTTCGCGCCACAAAAGTCCCGTGTTAGAATGTCCGGCACCTTCACGCACGAAACATCCGCGCAACGAATATTTCAGTCCTTCGAGCTGCGCGATTCGAGCAACTAACGATTGTTGAACACCGATCGATAATCGAGGACGTTTCACTCGGCTGTGTTCTTCCAAAGATTCGATACACTCGTTGCAGCGTTCTTCCCACGCGAGGTATTCTTCGCGTGAAATCAATCGTGCAGATTGATCTCGCAGCTGGCGTTCTACTTGCGCGAATTTTTCCATGATCGTAAATGTAAATGTAAATGTAATGCATTATCCGCGCAATGTGTTACAACGATTTGTCGCTTTGTGCAGTTTAGAGCATGCTTTTATGGTTGGTACCACGATTTGGTATCTCTGTCTAACACTTTCGGTGTTCCCCTCCCTCGAATGTATCGCATGCAAAAACGACGATCCGTCCGAACATTGTTCGATGCAGTTTCTGCTGATATCGCATAATTCTTTCTATGATTCACGCGTATGACGAATTAGCGCACAAGATCATCCGACACAGTTTCTGCTGACACCGCATATTTCTAAGATTCGACGTTCCCATAAGTATTATATTACATTCAGCACGTGTCGAGACTTTTATGCTTGAGAATGGGGATTAAATTACATGCAATCGCGCGTTATGCTGCGACGTTAAAATTGAAAAACATTCTGGAAAATTGGTGGCTTTAGAATAAAATGTTGGGGGGGGGGGGGAGGGGGGAGCAATTACGCCTCTATTTAAGCCGGCTCCCGGACGTTATTCCATCAATCGCTCAGTAGCCTCAGTGACTTTGATGGACGAGTTACGGCTGCAAAAATTGTGTAGTGCCCAATTATTCGCTGGATGCCCAGATTATTTCGTTCCAATCATGCGAGATGATGGCATAGCTCCATGTGGGGAGAATATTTATTATGACAGGTAAGGCTTATTTTCACATATTCTCACAATTTTTATGTTTATTCCTGATACGAGCGGACATTTTCATAGCTTTAATTGTTCTCTTAGTCCGCGCCGAGGATCCCGTATCATGGTCAGAAGATACGCATTAACATCCGTGGGTAGCAAGTATTTGGAAATTGGAATCAACGTAGGACCTATGGTCGATGTAGAAGTTCTTCTCGGTGACAATCATGGGAATCATCTCATATTACCATGGCATACATGGAATCTGCTATTCGACACCCATTTATCCATCGAAGAACATGCACAATTGTCTGAATCAGACTCGATGCAGTTTGATGATTTAATGTCGGAATTTGTTCGGATCACCGATTGTAAAGATAACACGAGGTGATTGCTTGGACTAATATTGATAAATTAAAATTTAAATCAAGTACAGAAGACAGTTATGTTAGTGGAAAGCTTCAGGATATACAGGAAATATTAGACTTCTGCTTGTACAACATAGAACAGAAGCAGCCACGAGAAGATTACAAAGAATTTCTAGAGCTGATGGTAGTTTTTCTGCATGGATCTCATCCACGAGGAAATACTTTCCGTGTTCCTGCAGCTTTCCATCATGCCAGATGGATGGCTAAGGCAATTTACATACTTAAAATATATTTATTCCGCCAAGAATTTTTATTGAGCAGCAGCGAAATACTAGGAATTAGTGATATATGTATCTTTTTAGCTAATTTATATATTAAAGCCTGGATCAATGCACCCATTTCCGTAAAAGCACCATTTCAAGATCTAAAATTCCTTCAAAATTTATACTCGTATTCTGCAATTGACGAAAATATTAGTAGAATAGCAATGCGCAAATTTTGCGGCCATTTATGGTATCTTGCACCAGAGAATGTGGCATTATCGTTTTTCGATGACACAATACCTTTGAACATAAAAAAGCGTATGATTGTGGCTCTAAGAGAGGCGAAGCCGAAAGATTCGGTAAAGAAAGTTTCAATACTTCCGCAAAACGTGAAACATTATGTAGAAATAAATATTGATAGCTTCATTTCCATAGAAACTAAAAATTTTTTTAATAGGTACAATATACCGACAGACTTTTTAGAAAAGGACGTTTCATTGTGGGCAAACGACATTTCGTATCAGAAAGGTTTACAAATTGCAATACATTTAAAAGTGGTGAATGATACCGCTGAACGTGGTGTCAAACTTATATCAGAATACAATAATCTGCTGACCAAAAACGAGGAAGAAAAACAATATATTTTACAAATAATTGAAGACTATAGGAGATATTACCCTAATGTGAAAAAATGTACCTTAACACAAAATATATAATGAAAAATATATTCAATTTAATAATACGCCAATTTATTACCTACAATCTATAATATATAACTTAAATTTCAATAAAAAGTATTTTGTTTATAACCATGTAAAAAAATTTCATTCCCAAATACTAATAGCATAATCATTATTACAAAAACAAATAATAAACTTTTTGTGCATCGACAAACAACTATATGATTTAACTCGAACAATCACCCGACAGCTTACAGTAGCTTATACGCTGCGTTATATACCAGTTTTATGAGATAAAACTCGAAGATTTCTTATATATTTTTGCAAATAATACATAAATATTATTATTATGTATCTAATAAATTGTGCTTTTATTAAAAAATATTCACTGATACTTCAAAAATAGCCGAAAACAATTATGTCCGAAACTGACGAGAAATTACGACAATTTCAAAACTTCAACTCAAATGTGGCACGGGTTCCCGTTGTCCAATCACTTTGAAATTTTGCACATATCATTTTCTCATCAAGCGTCATAATTTAGGGGGGTGCAACAAAAAAAAACTAAAAAAAAATTCGACCCCTACAGCTAAGGACCACCCTAATGTGTAAGCTATGTGTGTCCGCGGTTGCATCAAACTGCAGAAGATGCGAAAGTAAAATTTGAATGTTTTGTTAACATGCTGCAACAGAGTGGTGTTGCCTGCGAAACATTAGATACGCGTCGTGCTGCTAAAATCATACGTGATAGCGAATATTACTGCGAGGATTATCTCGTAGATTGTGAACTGGTAACATGTGCCATCAGTGATATTCTGGCTGATGCTCGTAGGAAGAAAAAATGTTAAATTATTATTATTATTATTATTCTATTTTATGTAACAATATATACATATATTTCTTAAACGTATCTCTCTAAACGTATCTCTCTTAAACATATGTCTCTATTTTATTTACCCCCCTTCTCTCCTCACCACATACTTTTAAGATTCGACGTTTCAAAATTATTATTTCTCTGCGCTGGGGAAAAAGTGTCTGTTGGTTTGGAATAAAATTTCTGCTGACACCGCATAATTCTATGATCCGCGCCTTCTTCGCGCCGTGAAAATGACATCATCCCGCACGGCTGCTCCAGAGGAGTCAAATTACGCGAGATCGCGCAATACGCTGCGACGTTAAGATTGAAAAAAACATTGTGAAATACTGTTAACTTTAGAATGCATGCGATTGTACCACTATGTAGTGTCGTCTCTTTCCCTCCTCCAAATTTAGCTTTACAACTATGTAGTGTCGTCTCTTTCCAATCCCCGAATATGTGATTTGTAAAACGTCGATCTTTCCCGACATCGCCCGAAACAATTTCTGATAAATTATTAGTTCTCTGCGCTTGGGAAAAATTTCTGCTGCATATTGGTTCGTTAGATCGATGTGGCCCAGGTCTGAAAAATTTTCGGGGATGGGCCAGGGGTGAAAAATTTCTGACGGTGGGCCAGGTCTGGAGAGGTCTCCGCGGCCGCTCGGCCTGGACTGATCCCCTCTACGATTATGGCTTCCCCCACTCTGCGGCTCGTGCGCGCGCAACCAGTCTTCCACTTCCCGCTGTCCCCGCGCCTAAAGTTCCCTCCACCGCACTGCCCCGCGCGCCCTCACTTCCACCCGCCCCCGCGCTCCCCTCATAGGACCTGGTCCAGAACCCGCCTAGCCTTACTACTACCCCCCCCCCTTTCCAACCTTCTCTCCCCAGCCCCCCTCCCTATCACCCCTTTTATCCTTTCCTTCAGGTCCCTCCATTCCTCCTGTATTCCTCTTTCTCTCCCCTCTCCCTTCCCAAACTTTCTTATAAACTCCTCCCTCCCCTCTGCTGTCCAATTCCCCCTTCCTGCCCTCCTTCCCTCTGGTCCAGAACCCGCCTAGCCTTACTACTGGGGGTGGTGGGACAAAAAATGTAGGGAGGAGAAAAGTAAGGTTAGGAAGGAGCTGAGAAGATGGACAAGAGAGAGAGAAGATGGGAAATAGTACAGGGAGAGGAAAAAAGAGTATAAGATAATGTGCGAGGGGTAGAAGAGGAAGGAGGTGGAATGGTGGGAGAAGGAGATAGAGGGGATTAGGACGGAAGGGCATGTGTGGAAGGTAGTGAATAGAGAGAGGAAAAGGAAGGGCGGGGTGGAGGAGGGGATAAGAATGGAAGAATGGGAAGACTATTTTAGGGGGGTGTTAGGTGGTGTAGAGTGGACGGTGAGAAAAGGAGGGGAAAGAAAGAAGGGGGAAGATGGAGAGGAGGATTTAAGTAAGGAGGAGATTAGAAGGTTGGTAGGGGGGCTGAAGGAGGGAAAGGCGGGAGTAGGTGACGGCATACCCAATGAAGCATGGAAGTATAGGGGGGTAGAAGTGGAAGATTGGCTTTGGGTAATATTTAATAGGGCGTGGAAGGGGGAAGGATGGGTGGAAGAGTGGAGGGATGGAGTTGTGCTGCCGGTGATAAAGAAAGGGGTAGGGAAAAAGGTGGAGGATTACCGGGGTATTACGTTGACGCAGGCGGCATATGGTGTATGCGTCGGTGTTAGCGGAGTGGCTAAGGGAGGAGGTGGAGGACAAAAGATTGTTGCCACCAAGTCAGGCCGGCTTCAGGAAAGGAATGGGATGTATGGACAACATATACGTGTTGAACCACTTGATAAACCGGGAGGTGACAAGGAAGGAAAGGAAGATTGTGGTTTTCTTCATAGACCTGAAGGCGGCCTTTGACTCGGTGGATAGGGAGGTGCTGGTCAAGGAAATGAGGAGGAGGGGAGTGAGAGAGGGGCTGGTGGAAAGGTGCGCGGAGATGTTAAAGGAGACGGTGTGTAGGGTGAGGGTGGGGGAGAAGGAAAGGAAGGAGTTTTAGACGTCAAGGGGGGTGAGGCAGGGCTGCCCCCTGAGCCCAAATATGTTTACGTTGTTGCTGGCGGATTTGGACGCGGAGTTGGAGAAAGGAGGGTGGGGAGGAGTGAGACTGGGGGGAGAAAAGTATACACCCTGGCATATGCGGACGATGTGGCAGTGGTGGCGGATGATGAAGAGGGGATGAAGGGTATGATGGGGAAGCTGGAGCGTTATTTGGATGGGAAGTGTTTGCAATTGAACGTGGGAAAATCAAAGATAATGAGATGTAGGCGTGGAGGAGGGAGATGGAGTAGGGTGGTGTGGAGGGGGAAGGGAAAGGAAGTGGAGGAAGTTAGGTCGTTTAAATACCTGGGGTATACTTTGATGGGGAGTGGGGGGCAGGAGGCCCATGTGGAAGAGAGGGTTAGGAAAGCGGCGGCAGTGATGGGGAGGGTTTGGGGGATTGGTAAGAGGAGGTTTGGGAAGGACTGGGGGAAAAAAGTATGACTATTTGATAAGTTGGTGTGGGCGACGATGAGCTATGGGGTGGAGATATGGGGATGGAAGGTGAGGGATAAGGTTGAGGGGTTACATGAAAGATTTCTAAGGTGGGTGTTGGGAGTGGACTGGTGCACGCCGGGCTATATGGTCAGCGAGGAATTGCAGAGGGATAGGTTGAAGGGTAGGGCGGGGTTGAGGGCGTGAGGGTATGAGAGGAAGCTGAAGAAGGGGCAAGGAGGGGAACTAGCTAGGATGTGCTGGGAGGAAATAAAAGGTAGGGCAAGGAGGGGAAAAGTGCTGGGGGGATGGGAAGAAGAAAGGAAGGGGTTCTTTGAGGAGAGTGGATGGACAGTGGAGGGGTTGGAAGGAATGAGGGGAAGGGGGGAAATGAGGGGGGAGGAGTTAGTCAGTAGAGAAAGGAAGTTGCAGGAGATGGAAAGATGGGAAATGATTAGGGAATCGAAGTATAATAGGTGGTATGGAGCGGTAAAGGGGGTAGGGGTGCCGGGGTATTTGAAGAAGGGTTGGGGAGAAAGCAGGTGGAGGCGCGTGGCCAGGTTCAGATTGGGGAGTGAGATGAGGGGAGGGAGGCACTGGGAGGAGGAGGAGAAGAGGAAATGTAGGGTTTGTGGGTGGGGGGATGAGACATGGGAACATGTGTGGGAGGAGTGTACATGATGGGGGGACGAGAGAGGGTGGCAGGAAGTAGTGGGAGAGGTGTTGGGCGACGAGGGAGGGGGAGAGGAGTGGATGAGAAAAGTTGGGGAATGGAGAGGGGGTTGAATGGAAGGGGGATATCTAAGGAATGGGAGTGAGAGTCGGCGAGCGGAAGCGGGGGTCAAACGGTAGAGAAGTGGGTTGTGTGGGTGCGTGCGTGGCGGAGGGGAGCGAGCGAGCGGGCGAGTAGTTTTTTAAGTAGCGGGCGAGTAGTTTTTAAGTAGCGGGCGAGTAGGTATAAGAGATAGGTTAAGAGTATGTGTAAGAGGACACGGATTCTCGGATTGTAATTCCTAAGGGGAAGCAAAATAAAGTATATATATATATATTATTCTAATCATCTCTTTCACCGGTGTTTTCATATTCTTGTACGGCGAAAATATTTCATTCCGAAATATTCGACGCCTGCGATTGTCGAGCAGGTGAAATGGGATAGCCGTTAAAATTACCGTATTTTTGACCTTAAAATTTGTGTAGAGTAATATGTAGCGTACTATATATGTATAGTACGTAATATCCACAAAATATATTTCCACGGGAAAAATTGTTAAAAAAAAAAAAACCCAAGCTGCCCTCGTGACAATCTGACGCGCTACCGTTGTGTCCACGGAACCTTCTTGGGTGTAGGTTACTATAGATGGTATATATCTGGATTACTACGTACGTTAAAAACTTTAAATTACAATGGGCGATATTCTCAGTCGTTGCAAAAACAAAAGAACAGCGGAGGAGCTCGCCTCATCGTTGCACGTGACGAGAAAGCCCATTCTCGATCATGACTGCAAGTTGAGAACGTATCAACAATGGCTGAAAATGTAAGTAATAAAAAAAATACTATTCATATATTCATAGCTATCGTTATTCATATGCTCTAGCCCGGTTATCTGTATTCGCTAGTTTTATTCGTAAGATATTCGTGAGATTTATTTTTATTCGTTAGTTTTATTCGTGAGAAATTTATTCGTGATTCGTGAGATCTTTTCGTCACTTAAATTCTGATTACAAGCAGCGTATGATAGAAGAAAGTCATACATCTAGCGCAAGGATACGTAATGTTCAATAGCAAATTGGAAATTGGAAATTCGGATTATATAAAAATTACATTACATTACATTATAAAATATGTTTCTTCTCATTACTTCACGAGCCTTTCAATTATTCAAACATACAAAAAACTGTAACGTATTAACATTAAGATATTACACGCGTTGAAGCATATTCTATAACTTATAACGCCAACGATTAGAAATATATCAAACATATCTGAGTTGAACGTAAACGAACATGTAAAGTACAACATTTTGAAAGTCTTTGGTAGGCACTTTGCCTATGTTAACTATCAGTGGAAGTAGACCGTAACTGTATAGCAAGTAATACAACAAGATATTAGACACGTTGAAGCATATTCTAACTTGTAACGGCAGCGATTAGAAGTATGAAACACATCCGAGTTAAAATATGCTTCTATGTATCCAATATGTTCTGGTTGTATTACTTGCTATACAGTTACGGACGTTACTTCCATTGGTAGTTAACATAGACAAAGTGCCTATCAAAGACTTTCAAAATGTTGTACTTTACATGTTCGTTTACGTTCAACTCAGATATGTTTGATATATTTCTAATCGTTGGCGTTATAAGTTATAGAATATGCTTCAACGTGTGCAATATCTTCTTGTTTTGCTACTAGTTACAACTGCGAATCGTTCACAAAATAATGTTATAATACGTTACAGTTTTTTGTATTGAATAATAATAATGGAAAGGCTTGTGAAGTAATGAGAAGAAACATATTTTGCAATGTAATGTAATGTAATTTTTATAATTTCGCATCATATACTGTTTCAGTCTTCAAATTTTTATATTTCCTAATTTTCAATTTTCATACGCAGCTTTTATGAACTCTTGATCTGTTTTGCTAATTAAATGTTTATTAATTTTTGTAGGAAAATGTGGAGGACGCCTTATTGGATGGTAGATAATAAAAGTTTATATACCTACATTTATTCAAATTTATTTTTCCAGTCATTTAATGATGAAATTAATTTTTTTAGATATTGACGCAGAACTTGCGAACTTTAATATAGCGGAACCGCCACTGCCTCCGGCTCCGCCACCATCACCACCACCAGCGAGCCCGGCCACGGCTGATGGTAAAGACATACACATTTTAAGAAGTTATATGCTTTTAGAATGCTTGAAAATAAGTCTAAATTTAAATACTAATAAATTTATTGTTTATTACTACTAATTACAGGACCGTACGTGGCTCGCCATCGCAGAAGCGGTTGGAGGGTGAGGACCCAGGAATAAAGCTGGGCCACGCTAGAAATGATGAGGGCCCAGGCCCTCACCCTCCGGACGATCATCTCCCAACAATACCGTGGCCGTGGCGGCGGCCAGTAAAAAATAATATATATTTTAAACCAAAAATAAATTCTTTATTATTTGATAGATCAAAATGTGGTTATTTCATTTGCTCAAGCAACTTTCTCTTTCAGCTGTTGAAATAATTCTCTTCGTCTGCATCTTTAACTGAAAAATAGGACACATTTACTAATTATTTATAAATTATCACACTTGCTCATATGTCAAGATCATTGAATGAATAATTGCGTATGCAAAACCCTACCTGCAAATTTGTGCGTACATAGTCTGACGTAGATCATCTTCTGCTTCGATTATCTGTAAATATATAATATATATAAAAGCCACATTTTAGTTATATCAAAAGACACGGTAGTGTCTCGCTCCAATTATATATAGGTATATGCGCAGCGCGAACACAGAGTGTCTATATTACGCGACGACCCGCTATCCAGAACCCTGAGATTATCAAATCTCAATAACGGCTGATCCGATTAGATTTTAAATGGCCTTAATGGATATCTTGGGTTTGATTTACATAAGAAAAGTGTCTTCGTTTTGATCCTACGTGCCGTATGAGCTGAGATATTTTGATGTAAAGTTGCAATTTGCGAATTTTATGTTAAGATATTTTCTCCATCGTCAAGTATGGGCAAGAGTGGAGCATGAAAGGGTGAGAAAATGTCTCTCAGGGACGTCGTTCATTGGATGAAGGTTTCGGCCAATCGCGTAATAAATTGTTGTCACGTAACAGCCAGACAGAGAGCACATCTGTCGAAGTAAACGTAACCTAGCTACGGTCAAACAATCATAACCTGCCAAGTGTCGAATAAGGAAACTGGTCCAAATTGTTTAAATGTCACGAGTTTTTACCCCATATACGACACTGAATTATTGTCTCAATTAACAAGTGTTATGTTCGGAACAAAAAAATTTTCTTTTTGGTCAGGGTATGCACCAACAACGCCTAGCGTTATGGGAAATCCCTCGTTGATCATACTCCTGCCTATTAAATAATATTATTATTGGTAAAACAAAAACCTCTTTCTTGGAGCGTCGTTACCTCGACGTATTGCCGTCCCGCGATAAAGATAAGGCGGCGCTGACGCAGCGGCGTTCTCACCAGAGAGTTGCGCTCGAAAAGACCCAGTGGTTCTCTTGCTGTGCCGAATCCGCTCTATGTAAGCGGCGGGGGTTCGTTTCAACAATGTCTTGCAGCATTGTGGGAGAACCCTCGTTGAGAACACCTCTGACCGTCGCGCTAAACATTGTAACATAATCAGTAACGGCTACATCAGGAATGCGCGGACTGGGTTGCTTCTTAGAAGATTGACGGAATTGTATACTCTACATCCGGTGCAGGGAGACGCGCCTTCCCACGGTCTAGTCGCACCTTTCGGAGCATGTGTGGATTATTAATTAATCAGGAATTGTTTTTATCAAAATTAGCTACGTAACACAATTTCTGATAGTTTAAGGACTGTGGGGTTACCCTAGTCAGAAATTGTGTATATGAATTTATGAATGTTGAGGGAGGCCCTCAGCCGTGTGAAATTGTATGGTTTTCGAGATATGGAATGTCATGTTCTCCTGCGCGTACGAATGTTCCGTAAGAATCGATTATATATTTGAATCGGGAGTCTGATGGATGGGCGTGAAAACGCACACAAACACACACACCCACACACACCGCCTCGTCCAATAGACGGGCCCATGGCAGCGTGGCCGAGCGATAAAATGCAGCGTAAGCATTTTCGGCGCGGACCCAGTCTGGCCGCTGCCGAGAGCACGAAGCTGCGACACTCTGTTACGGTAAATCGTGAGGTGCGTGTCATTTAGTTCCGCAAGTGTTTTAGAGATAGAGTTCTCCGGTCTACTGTGTAACCGCGTGAAAGACTCAACTTTGCGAAACAATTCATTCTACTAAACTTTGCTTACAAAATATATTACTCTATTAGTGAATTAATCTAATTTATCATTCATTTCGCTCAGTTAAAGTTACTATTATTTTAGCTTCATTTTATAATACAACTCGTGTCTATTCCATTCTTTAATCAAGTGTGTGCGTGTTCGCGTCTCATCCCTCTTTCTGATTTAGGTCTATCAGCGACGCAGAACTTTACAAAATTCAAAGAGCAAATTAAAAGCACATTTGCAATTACATTATTGTGACTGTCTGGTGAGTTGCACTTCTTATCCTTTTTTTTTTGTTTGTACATTTTATTCGACACTGTTAATTCATGCTTATAAACACAATTTCTGACAGTCGAAGGACTGTGGGATTCCCCTAGTCAGGAGTTATGTCTGATTGTATAAATTGATTGATCTTTTCCGAATTTCATATTGTTATGTTCTTTTGCTTCCGTCCACTATTTCAATATTAAAGCTTTATTTACCATTAATTTCTATTCATTCATTACCTATCTGATTCCATTGAAAAGACCCGTATGGGACTAGAGCACCAACGATCCCAAAATCTACCCCTTATCCTTCTGATAAGGTATATAGATATTTAAAAATAAAAATAATTGACTGTTACGACTGCGGCAAGCTTCCTTGCTTTTCTTACAAAATATATCCGATGCTGCAATTTCTGATAGTCTAACAACTGTGGGATACTCCTAATCTGAATTCCATGTATAAATCATGCCACTCGAACACTACAGGCCGCGGCACGTAACACAAGGTAAGTCGCTAAAAAATTTTAATAGACTATTTATGCAGAGCTTAAAGAAACGGAGGGAAAGCACAGACCTGGAGGTTGTCCAGAGAAGGTTAGATAGACAGAGAAGCATCTTGTTTCGTACAAGTTTCTGGAAATTTATCAAATAAGGTAAATCGACAAAACTTTTTAAATTAGCGTAGCATTAAGAATTAAGAAAATTATGGCGTACTGCTTGCAATGTAGAGCAAGTCATATGAGTGAAGAAAGTACGCTGAAAACACATCTCCCTTGATACTTTCCAATCTTTTCTAAAAGATACTCGTAATACTTTATGTTTGGGATTCATGTAGTTCCATACACGGCCACACTCATTCTCACCGCAGCACCTCTCAGACTCAGGTTGGCTACGCTGATCGACGATTGATCCACCAATCAGAGATGTGGATCGACGATCGATCCTCCAATTAGCCGCCTTCATTCAACCAATCAGATCACCCCACGTCGATCGACTCTCGAGAATGTTCGAGACGACGACGCACCGGAAATCATCCATCTTGAATCCAATCTCATTCACATTGCATAGCAGATCGGACGCGTCACGTGGTTATCACTCATTACAGCCAGAATTTACGACTCTGTCTAAACCTCACAAATTCACTGCTCAAACGCTCACTCTCGCTCAACCAGTGTTTAAATAAAGACGAAACGCATTTTACCTCATACATTCTGTGTTGTGTGTACTTGTTCACCGCCACTCCTAACCTCATTCGCAACCAGCGCGCTCAACCGCGAAATTCTCAAACACTGTATTAAAATCTACAGTAGTTCCCACGCTATTCATTAATTTTATCAGTTTCCTATTAACAATATTTCAATTCACCAATAAACATACTAAATTAATTTTATTCCAACACCAATAAATTATGCGTTAAAAATGTTGGATCTCATTGTCCATTTTTGCTAAATTATCATTAGCATTTAAATTTCTTTCAACAAGACTTTCTGTCATACGCTCTCACCTCCTTCGGACACATTATGTAGTCTCTACACTTACTATAGCAAAAGTCCACTCTTTTTCTGTAAGTTCTACGTTATGTTGTAACTAAAAAATGTGGCATTTATATATTTACAGATAATCGAAGCAGAAGCGAAAGAGAAAATAACTCTGCTGCACGAGCAAATGAAAAAAATAAGCACATTTTCATGTATAATTCTATTTTAGAGTTTTAAGAAATATATATATATATATATATATATATACAATTAAAATCGAATTTTAATATGAATGTGGAAAACTGTATAATTTAGAGGAGAAAAAAAAATAAATAAGACAGTATTATATTAATTAATCAATTTTATTAAACGATTTTATTCAGCGCCAATCATCTGCTTCTTGCATGCTTGGTTCATATCTGAAAAATCAAATTTAAACCAATTCTAACAATCCAATTGGCTTGTAGCTTTGCAGGCGTGGGTAGTTTGGATGACAATATAATCTATTGTTAAAAAAAATAACCCCGAGGGGGTGAATAAATTATCCAGTCATCAATAATACAAAAGGTGTGAAATCCTCACAAAATTACCTTTTTTCAAAAAAGATACGAAAAGAGCGCCAAGTATATAATCTCATCAAAAAGAATCGCATTTAAAAACATTGTCGTAAATTGATATAAATTTATTAACGTGCTATATTTAACTTTATACAAGTAATGATATATAAAAATTTCGCCAATTATCACAATGGATATTTATACAATGAAAAAAATGTATTAAATAATATTAAGCAGATATATTTTTATACAAATAAATATTTTAATATGAATAAATATTTTATTCAAAATACTTGGCGTCCCCTTCATTTTCATCCAAGTCCTGTGCGTCCCCTTCATTTCTATAAGTTGTACATAAAAACTCTAAGTTGCTGGTATAAAAATATCTAGCAATTTAAATGCAATGCAATTTGGTACAATGTATTATTTTGTACATGCATAGTGCAAATTTCCAGATACTTATGTGAAAAATGCTTCTCTGTCGAAACTTCTCCGGACAACTTCCAAGTCTGCGACTCTACATAAGAAACCTATTAAATTAAAAAAATTTGGCGACTTACCTTGTTAATGGAGACAATAATTCAGTCTTCTATTTAGTTTAAAAACTCGTGAAATTTCAAATTTGGATAACTTACATTATTTGCCACTTGGCAGGTTAAGATTGATTGACACTTGGTAGGTTAAAATAATTCAGTAGAATATATAGGTATGTACAATGACGGACGACGATCAGTGCCGAATAATCCCGAGAGTCGACGAACGATACATGTATTGGTCTTTCTTTTGGCTGAAGGTGTGCGTGTAACGCGTATATGCATTATGTCGACGAAATGTCGATGTAAATTTTTATTGGAGAAGACGAATCATAGAAATAAGAAAAATCTTACCATTTTCGACAGATCCCTGAGACGATATTACGATATCTCTGTCATGCGTGGACCGATTTTATTGAATTTTCTCTTTTTCGAAAGCTTATATGCGGTTTACATAAGAAAAATTCCTTTAAATTTAGAAAATATTGCAGGCGTGATGAGATATTAATGAAATAAGTTTCAGGTTATGTTGGATTAGCCGGGTGACGAGTAAATGATAGCGGTAGCGACAGTTGACATATACAGGGTGTCAAAACATGTACTTGGCGTCGAGACGCTTCCGCGTCTCTAGATATATATATATATATACATCTATATGAATAGTATTTTTTTATTACATACATTTCTTTTTGCGGCCACATGCTTCTCTAATATGGATGCGAAGAAGAACCACAAGAATCTGACGCTGGCCAAGAAGCCAGGTGATCATTCGACGATCAAAGAGTACTTTTTAGTAAATATCGATCTATCGAAATTCTTCATTACCTTTTGCGTTAAGTAACATTACATTTTCTTGTCATTTATTTATAAAATATAAAGCGATGTTATAACAAGGCTTTTTACACGTTTAAATTTACCGTAAGTAAATTTAAAGTAACGCTTGTTTTTACTTCTATGTTAGATTAGCTGTATGTAAGATTCCCATAAAAAACTTCAGAAAAGTAAAAAAACACGCTAAATACATGAAGAAAAGTCGCCGACGAAAAAGAGTATTATTATTTGTACTTCTACGTTAGATATATAGAGTATTGTCTTCGTGAGGGCTCGCTGGTCGAGACCGGCGTTGAGCCCGTATTGTAGACAGAGCCCTAATTCCGAGTGTTCGTTTCTCGCTTCTTTCTGGCCGAAGAAGGGAGCGAGACGGAACGCTTTGCGTGCGCGGCGGGCGCGCGTGACGAGCGCGAGCGCTCAGATGGAATCGAGACTGCTCGACGCATGCGCGCGACGGTCAGATAGCCAGGCACGGCACGAGTCTTTTTTGCGCCCTAGGCGAACTTGTCCAATTGAGCCCTATATTATAATACATTTATTTGAGATTATTGATGACCTTACTCTGAATTTTTATTCGTAGTTTAAAACAGTTGCAGTACAATTTGTAGTATTTCATATAAAAATTTATTTTCAACAATGCCAACAATGAAAAGACCATTTTGCGCCTCTTTTCAACCTTACGCCCTAGCAGTTGCCTAATTTTGCAGAGTAAAGTCATAAATAATCTCAAATAAATGTAATATAATAAAGGGCGCAATTTGACAAGTTCGCCTAGGGCGCAAAAAAGACTTGAACTGGGCCTGTATCAAGATTTTGCGAAGCGGTTCCCGTGCTCACCGTAAGCACTTGTGATCATCGCGCTCGCCCGTCGCACGCGCAAAGGACGGTGTGTCACGGCATCCGAAAGACGGAGTGAGACAAAACATCAACGCATCGTCTGTCTCGTATCGTCCTCGCTCGCTCTCGTTCCATCTTGCTCTCGCCTTCGCCGGACAAGAGTGAGACAGAAGTGGTGGGGATAGCGAAAAGTCCGTATCGTGTACACCAAACCGAGCCCTCAGGGAGACAATACTGTATATAAAAAAAAGTCGGTCCGGATACGGCTGAAAGCATATTCAAAAGGCGATGGTAAAGAAGATCTCGCCTGACGGCGGCGGGACGTGACCGGCGGCACATTATCTTGGTACGAGGAGAGCTCGCTCTGACCGATGGGTATATGGGCCTAGGGCACAGACCAGGTATAGAATAGACCTTTCACCCTATTGTCTTTTGTGTCACTCGATTTTGGGGCTCTAGAGCCCCATTACCATTTCCGTGTCGCATCCAACGTTAACGGCTAAGCATGAAATAAGAGTGCAGCGCTATAAGTGGTAGGAATGAAAGTTATAAAAGCGGTGAGAATTTAGATACAGGGTATCCCGATGTCAAATTAATACACCATTTTTAAAAGGCAAATAAAAATTTCTTCATTTCTTTATCAATCAGCAACTCTACAGACCCATACAACGGAGAAGCATTGTACAACTTCGCTTGCTATCTTATAATCCTCTAATAAATTATTTGCGGACATGAGTTTATATTAACGTTTTCAATATTTTCAATTTTTTCAACAGTATACCCGGGATACTGTGTGTACAGAGATACACTTTCACTTACCATTGTGAACACTTACTATAATAACTAATTAAAAAATGATTAATAAATTATGGTAATCTTATGATCTGTCTCGTATCAAGCAGCAGAGTAGTGGTGGGCCCATGCCTACATATACGTGTAACTCTACACAATCAAGTCGTTCCGAAATCTTTAACAATTTTTCCTGACCAAAGGGTTACTTTGCGTCAAATGGCTTCTTTCAAACATTTTCCCTTTCCAACGAGCAGGATACGTTGATGTAAAAAATTGGTTAATTTGTCGAAAAGCTACTTCCTTGCCGATTTCAATGACCTTCACATATGTTGTCAATCTCGCAATTCTGAACAACATTTCATATTAAACTTTTTGACGGTCGGCCTCAGTTTCGGAGATATTAATAAAAAAACTTTCGGCATAATATATTGAAAGCTACCTCCACACCGATTTCAATAACCTTGACATACTATGTTATCAAAAACATATGAAAAACTATCGGCATAATCCTAGTAGCATTTATTGTTGGCATTTTAATAGTCAACTAATTCCCAACTTGGGGATACCGTGGGCCAACCAGAAATGCTACGAAATGCTACTAGGGAATATATTGAAATCTGTTTCATAGCGGACGGTATTAGTATTGGTTGGGGTTAGATTAGGGCGGGGGGCGCGTAAAGCATGGTAGCGAACCGTTGGACGTGTTAAACTCGGTAATTTATTCTAGTGTTAAGTAAAGTTATTTGCGAATATTTCGTAAACCAAAGCCGACCCCCAAAAAGTTTAAAGGGAAATGTTGTTCAGAATGATGACTTTCACAACATATGT